>JBBPBX010001987.1:20657-71825 GCA_038048925.1 Garcialebias charrua | reverse complement strand
TATATATATATATATGTATGAATATATACATATATATGTATATACAGAACTTCAAAATAAAGTCATAGTCATAATGTGTTCAATACGTACTGAACATTATTATGGATATTGTTTATTTTACGTCTTTATATATTGTGTTTAACATTTAGGAACTTTTGTGTGAATCTTTTTATCGGTTACTGCTGTTACACTTGAATTTTCGATCCGTGAGACAAGAAAGGCTGTTTCTATTCTATTCTATATACACACATGTATACATATTTGTTTTGTTTTGTTTTAAACGTTTATTTATTTCATAATAATTAAAAACACAAATACCATTTCAAATTCATCCATCCATCCATCCATTTTCTTCCGCTTATCCGGGGTCGGGTCGCGGGGATAGCAGCCTAAGTAGGGAGGCCCAGACTTCCCTCTCCCCAGCCACTTGGAGCAGCTCCTCTGGGGGAATCCCAAGGCGTTCCCAGGCCAGCCGAGAAACATAGTCCCTCCAGCGTGTCCTGGGTCTTCCTCTGGGTCTCCTCCCGGTGGGACATGCCCGGAACACCTCACCAGGGAGGCGTCCAGGAGGCATCCTAACCAGATGCCCGAGCCACCTCAACTGGCTCCTCTCGATGTGGAGAAGCAGCGGCTCTACTCCGAGTCCCTCCCGGATGACTGAGCTTCTCGCCCTATCTCTAAGGGAGAGTCCAGACACCTTGCGGAGAAAACTCATTTCCCGGATGACTGAGCTTCTCGCCCTATCTCTAAGGGAGAGTCCAGACACCTTGTGGAGAAAACTCATTTCCAAGTCCACAAAGCACATGTAAACTGGTTGGGCAAACTCCCACGCACCCTCCAGGACCCTGCTGAGGGTGTAGAGCTGGTCTAGTGTTCCACGACCAGGACGAAAACCACACTGCTCCTCCTGAATCCGAGGTTCGACTATCCGACGGACCCTCCTCTCCAGAACCCCTGAATAGACCTTACCAGGGAGGCTTAAGAGTGTGATCCCCCTATAGTTGGAACACACCCTACGGTCCCCCTTTTTGAATAGGGGAACCACCACCCCAGTCTGCCAATCCAAGGGAACTGCCCCCGATGTCCACGCGATATTGCAGAGTCGCGTAAGCCAACACAACCCCACAACATCCAGAGCCCTAAGGAACTCAGGACGAATCTCATCCACCCCTGGAGCCCTGCCACCGCGGAGCTTTTTAACCACCTCGGCGACCTCAGCACCAGAGATTGGAGAGCCCGACCCAAAGTCCCCAGGCTCCGCTTCCTCAGTGGAAGACGTGCCAGTAGGATTGAGGAGGTCTTCGAAGTATTCCGCCCACCGACTCACAACATCCCGAGTTGAGGTCAACAGCACGCCATCCCCACCATAAATGGTGTTGGTCGCGTACCGCTTTCCCCCCCTGAGACGCCGGATGGTGGACCAGAATCGCCTCGAAGCCGTACGGAAGTCATTCTCCATGGCCTCTCCGAACTCCTCCCACGCCCGAGTTTTTGCCTCAGCAACCACCCGAGCCGCATGCCGCTTGGACTGCCGGTACCTATCTGCTGCTTCCGGGGTCCCACAGGCCAAAAAGGCCCAATAGGACTCCTTCTTCAGCTTGACAGCATCCCTCACCGCTGGCGTCCACCACCGGGTTCGAGGATTGCCACCACGACAGGCACCAACAACCTTGCGGCCACAACTCTGATAAGCTGCCTCGACAATAGAGGCGCGGAACATGGCCCACTCGGGCTCAATGTCCCCCGCCTCCCTCGGAACGTGTTCAAAGCTCTCCCGGAGGTGGAGTTAAAGCTCTGTCTTACGGGAGACTCTGCCAGACGTTCCTAGCAGACCATTTCAAATTCAAATTAATAAAAGAAGAAGAATGATAAGATATTATTCTTCTTCTGCTACCTTTTATTTTATATGTATTTCAAATTCAAATTAATAAAATACATATAAAATAAAAGGTAGCAGAAGAAGAAGAATATCTTATCATATCTGCCCCTTCTTAACAAAATCATTTTCTTTAAACAAACAAAATCAAGCAATGAAAACAAAATAGCATAGCAAAGAACATATTTTTGTCACATTACTCATTATAATTAATAGATATTTACAAACTTATATATATCTTGTTAACAGAATATTCTTGATCTTTTTCTTAAATAAAAATAATGATTTCTCATTTTTAATATCACAGTCCAAACTATTCCATAAACTTATGCCTTTTATAGAAGTTGATCTACCCCTCAAGCTGGTTCGATACTTCGGTTTGACAAAAATGTCCGTACCCTTTAAATTGTAACAACTAATCCTTTTAGTAAAATATATTTGAATGTGTGGTGGTAGTATGTTGTTCTGAGCCTTGAACATAATTAGTAGAATATAGTAATCCACCAAATCATAGAACTTAAGCGATTTCATTTGATAAAACAAAATACTAGAAGGATGACAATAGTGTTTTCTTAAGACAATTCTTACAGCTCTTTTTTGTAAAATGAAAATTGACTGGGTTAAAGTTTTACAAGCAGTATCCCAAACACCAACACCAACAATATTTATATAAACACACCCACATACATGTATATACACACACACACACACACACATGTATATACATATACATGTGTGTATATATCAAAGTCAAAGTCAACTTTATTGTCAGAACTGCAATATGTACAGGACATACGCAGGATTTAAATTGCGTTTCTCTCAGTCCCTCGGTGCAACAGTAACCATTTAAACACTAAAACACTGAAATATTTAATAAACATAAGCATAAAATAGTAAAAGTGTACCATTGTGTACCAACTATCAGCATATTTGGAAGAACAGAACATTCTCGAGGTTTTACAGTCTGGTTTTAAAGCTCTGCACAGTACAGAATCTGCTCTTTTAAAGGTTTTTAACGACATATTTTTAGCAACGGACTCTGGTGACAGTGTTGTCCTCCTGCTTTTAGATTTATCATCTGCTTTTGACACCGTGGACCATAACATCTTACTATGTCGTTTGAAACAATGGGGGGGTGTCAGCGGTGCAGCACTGAACTGGTTTAGGTCCTACTTAGCCGACCGTACTTTCTGTGTCCGCCTTGGTGACCATGAGTCCTCCTCTGCTCCTCTTCTGTGTGGGGTTCCTCAGGGCTCAGTCTTAGGCCCCCTCCTCTTCACACTATACCTGCTCCCTCTTGGCTCCATTCTTAGAAAATATGGGATCTCCTTTCATTGTTATGCGGATGATACGCAGATTTATGTCCCGCTTCAGAAAAAGGACTCCAACTCTCTGGCCCCTCTGTTTTCATGTCTGGAGGACATCAAAGCCTGGATGGCTGTGAACTTTTTAAAGTTTAATGAGGGGAAGACTGAGGTGATGGTTTTTGGAAGCTCAACTGAGACTCCCAAGGTCAATGTTGGTTCCTTGGCTCAATACATCAGACCTATTGTTACAAACCTGGGGGTCAAGATCGATGCAGGACTAAAATTTGAAAACCACATCAGAGCAGTTGTTAAAACTAGTTTTTTCCACCTGAGGCAGCTGGCTAAGGTGAAGCCAATTCTTTCCAAGCAGAATTTTGAAACAGTAGTTCACGCCTTTGTGACCACACGACTGGACTACTGTAACGCACTCTATATAGGAATCAGTGATTCCTGTATCTCTCAGCTTCAGAGGGTACAGAACGCCGCTGCACGACTTTTAACTGGCACACGAAAGTTTGACCACATTACTCCTGTTTTAACCTCCCTGCACTGGCTGCCCATACATTACAGGATTCATTTTAAAGTTCTTTTATTTGCTTTTAAAGCGCAAAATGGTCTTGCCCCGCCCTATCTGTCCGAGTTGCTGCAGCCATACGCACCCTCTCGATCCCTCAGGTCATGTGATCAGCTGCTCCTGAGTGTCCCAAAGACAAAACGCAAGCTCAGAGGAGACCGTGCTTTTGCTGTGGCAGCTCCTAAACTGTGGAACAACCTTCCCTTGAACATCAGACAGGCCTCTTCCCTGTCTGTTTTTAAATCTCTTCTTAAAACCCATCTCTTCTCCCTGGCCTATGACACCATCTGCGATGTTGACTTTTAATAATTTTAGTCGCTTGTTTTATCTGAGTGTATGTTTCCTCAACTTTTATTATGTGACTTTTATTTATTTTAATTATTTTATTACCTGATTGTGATTGTTTTGTTGTGTGTACAGCACTTTGGTCCTGTAGGTGTTTAAAGTGCTCTATAAATAAAGCTGGTATGGTATGGTATGGTATTGTCCTGAGTTTTTGCATAGTAGTATAAAAGTATGAAAATTTACACCAACACAAAAACTAAAACTAAAACACTAAACATTTAATGAACATAAGCATAAAATTAAATAATAAAAGTGTAATACTGTCCTGAGTTTTTGCATAGTAGTATAAAAAATATAAAAAGTATATCTATAAAATAAACTGAAGGTTCTAGCATTGACATTTGCAAAGAGTGGCAAAGCAGCATATGAGTTAATGTACACAGTATATGTATGAGGTAGTAGTTGATGTTGGTATAGAGGCAAAAGTGGCATATGCAGTAAGGCACATTGGGCATCCTTAAATAAGGCTAGTCAGAGAATACTGTATATGTATCAGCAGTGGTGTAGATATAAAAGTAGTGTAAATGTAAACAGTAGTAATAAATGTAAACAGTAGTAATAAATGTAAACAGTGAATGTAAACAGTAGTATGACTATAGGCAGTAATGTAATACAAACATTAGTGCAAATATGAGAAGTAGTGCAAACTGAATGAGCACATGACCGAGAGTTTAGTGAATAACCCGTTTGATGACACAGAGTCCAGTGTTAAAAACTTTGTGTTGTGTGGTAATGTGTGAGAAAGTTTTTTGTGTTAAGGCAGTTCAAATGGGAGGGGAGGCAGAGCAGGCAGAGTGTTTAGCATCCTGACTGCCTGACGAACAGAGCTGTCTCTCAGTCAATCTCCTTTGTCTTCTCCACGTTGAGAGTGAGATTGTTGTGTCCGCACCACAAGGCCAGGCGGCTCACCTCATTCCTGTAGTCCGTCTCATCGTTGTTGCTGATGAGACCTACCACTGTTGTGTTGTCCGTTGTGTCGTATATATACATATATACATGCATATGCACGCACACACACACACACACACACACACACACACACACATAAATCCTGCTAATGAACTTTAGTTCACCATTAAATCTCTAATGAACCAGATTCTACAAATCATCTATAATTAATATTTTATAGGTTTTCTTCATAATTTGATGTATTTGCACTCATAATTGTGTCTACTTTTATTCAGTTGGATGTGTGGTTTTGTTTCTTGTTCACATACATATTTTTTATTGTCAGCGTTGCTTTGAAGTTCATGTTTTGTGATCTGTACATCTGTGGGTTAAAATAAAGTTGAATTTAAGGTAGTGTCTCTTCTTTAAACATGTTTGAAAGAAATATTCCTGAGATCCAACTGTCTGTATTTTTATGATTTTCAGCTGACTTAACTTTAACAGATAGTTATTAAAGTGAAAACTGGATTTTATGATAATGCTGGCACCGTTTATTTTATTGTTTTAATTTTCAACGCTTAAAAAATACGTTTTTTTATTTATGACCAGTTCTGCTCGTCTCACCCGTTCCTCTTCCCCCCGAGCATAAGAACCAAAACTAAAACCTAAAATCCTATGTCATCTGAACTGCAGCTGTGACTCGCAGAAAGCCACTCCAGAACCTGTCCTCATGTAATCATCAAACAATTTGTGTATTTAAAAAAATACTTTTATTTTATGACCAGGTATGCTGGTGAAGATTCTCAGTCGTCCAGGACATGATAAAATCAAAAAAGGCGTTCAATACAGGATCAACTGGACTTTATTTGTTGCAGAAAACGTTTCGACTTCTGTCCAGAAGTCTTTTTCAATTCTGAATGAATGGAAGCTGTGAGACCGAGAAGTTTTATACAGGCTGACATGTCACGCACCAACATATGAAATTGGAAACTGAAATAACCCCACAACATACCTGAGATAACATGCCCATTCTATTTAAATTGACAAAACAACACATCACAGCTTAACAGAAGGGGTTTTGTAACACATACATGTAAATTAAAAGATCACACCTTAACAGTAGGGGTTTTTCTTAAGGTACTTGTCCGCTATCGGTCTCGTGCCGGTATTTAGCCTTAGATGGAGTTTACCACCCACTTTGGGCTGCGTTCCCAAGCAACCCGACTCCGAGAAGACCGAACCCCGGCGCGACGGGGGCCGCCACCGGCCTCGCACCGTCCACGGGCTGAGCCTCGATCAAGAGGACTTGGGCCCACCGAGCCGCGCCGGGCAGGAGGTCTTCCGTACGCCACATTTCCCACGCCCGCCGGACGGACGGGGATTCGGCGCTGGGCTCTTCCCTCTTCGCTCGCCGCTACTGAGGGAATCCTTGTTAGTTTCTTTTCCTCCGCTTATTAATATGCTTAAATTCAGCGGGTCGTCTCGTCTGATCTGAGGTCGTGGTTGAGAGGGGTCAGTGGTGCGCGGCTCCATGCGTCTAGATCAGGACCAACAATGATCGTAGGAGGCGGGCCGTCCCTTCCTTCCGGGTGTATCACCCGGCCGGGGGCCAGCAGTGCTTCCACCACCAGGCGGGCCATCCCTTCCTTCCGGGTGTATCACCCGGCCGGGGGCCAGCAGTGCCCGGTAGGAGGCCCTCCACCCCGAATGGCGTGAGGCCACTACCATCAAAGCGCATTTTCCCTACAATCCAGATTCATCGCCCGGCAGGGGACCATCAGTGCCCGGTAGGAGTCACCCGCCCCGAAAGGCGTGGATTCTTCAAAAACATCCGAGCGGACGTTCCATTCAAGCCAAGTTCTTCGCACAGAGGCTCGCGGCAAGCTCAGGTAGGTCGGACGGCATGGGTCCGTCGCGGCCGCGGGGGCACGTCCCATGGGGCCGACGCGAGGCTATGGAGAATGACTTCCGTACGGCTTCGAGGCGATTCTGGTCCACCATCCGGCGTCTCAGGGGGGGGAAGCGGTACGCGACCAACACCATTTATGGTGGGGATGGCGTGCTGTTGACCTCAACTCGGGATGTTGTGAGTCGGTGGGCGGAATACTTCGAAGACCTCCTCAATCCTACTGGCACGTCTTCCACTGAGGAAGCGGAGCCTGGGGACTTTGGGTCGGGCTCTCCAATCTCTGGTGCTGAGGTCACCGAGGTGGTTAAAAAGCTCTGCGGTGGCAGGGCTCCAGGGGTGGATGAGATTCGCCCTGAGTTCCTTAGGGCTCTGGATGTTGTGGGGTTGTGTTGGCTTACGCGACTCTGCAATATCGCGTGGACATCGGGGGCAGTTCCCTTGGATTGGCAGACTGGGGTGGTGGTTCCCCTATTCAAAAAGGGGGACCGTAGGGTGTGTTCCAACTATAGGGGGATCACACTCTTAAGCCTCCCTGGTAAGGTCTATTCAGGGGTTCTGGAGAGGAGGGTCCGTCGGATAGTCGAACCTCGGATTCAGGAGGAGCAATGTGGTTTTCGTGCTGGTCGTGGAACACTGGACCAGCTCTACACCCTCAGCAGGGTCCTGGAGGGCGCGTGGGAGTTTGCCCAACCAGTTTACATGTGCTTTGTGGACTTGGAAAAGGCATTCGACCGCGTCCCTCGGGGGGTTCTGTGGGGGGTACTCCGGGAGTATGGGGTACCAGGCCCATTGATATGGGCTGTTAGGTCCCTGTACGACCGGTGTCAGAGCTTGGTCCGCATCGCTGGCAGTAAGTCAGGCTCGTTTCCAGTGAGAGTTGGACTCCGCCAAGGTTGCCCTTTGTCACCGATTCTGTTCATAACTTTTATGGACAGAATTTCTAGGCGCAGCCAAGGTGTTGAGAGGATCCGTTTTGGTGGCCTTAGAATCGCTTCTCTGTTTTTTGCAGATGATGTGGTCCTATTGGCTTCATCAGATCGTGATCTACAGCTTTCGCTGGAGCGGTTTGCAGCCGAGTGTGATGCGGCCGGGATGAGGATCAGTTCCTCCAAATCCGAGGCCATGGTCTTGAGCCGGAAAAGGGTAGCATGCCCTCTCCGGGTCGGGGAGGAGGTCCTGCCCCAAGTGGAGGAGTTTAAGTATCTCGGGGTCTTGTTCACGAATGAGGGAAAACTGGAGCGTGAGATCGATAGGCGGATAGGTGCAGCATCCGCAGTGAAGCGGGCTCTGTACCGGTCTGTCGTGGTGAAGAGAGAGCTGAGTCGAAAGGCAAAGCTCTCAATTTACCGATCGATCTACGTTCCCACCCTCATCTATGGTCATGAGCTTTGGGTTGTGACCGAAAGAACGAGATCTCGGATACAAGCGGCTGAAATGAGTTTTCTCCGCAGGGTGTCTGGACTCTCCCTTAGAGATAGGGTGAGAAGCTCAGTCATCCGGGAGGGACTCGGAGTAGAGCCGCTGCTTCTCCACATCGAGAGGAGCCAGTTGAGGTGGCTCGGGCATCTGGTTAGGATGCCTCCTGGACGCCTCCCTGGGGAGGTGTTCCGGGCATGTCCCACCGGGAGGAGGCCCAGAGGAAGACCCAGGACACGCTGGAGGGACTATGTTTCTCGGCTGGCCTGGGAACGCCTTGGGATTCCCCCAGAGGAGCTGCTCCATGTGGCTGGGGAGAGGGAAGTCTGGGCCTCCCTATTTAGGCTGCTACCCCAGCGACCCGACCCCGGATAAGCGGAAGAAGGTGGATGGATGGATGGAAATCTGTACCTCATGTTCAAATGCCGTGTTTTATTTGCATAAAATCTCTCAAATCTAATTTCGCTTATTGTTTTTCTTGATGTTAAACAGTTTTAATAGTTGTTTTTTAACAAGTATAATGTAAAATAATGCCAGATATTGAAAGATCTAAATATTCTGAACAAATATGCTGAAGCACTTGTCCATAGAACATTTTCTTCATATTTTCTAGTGAAAAACAAGTAAAAAATGCCAGGCGGAAATTTGAGGCTTAGGTTTAAAAGGGTTAAACTATGCAGCTTCCCCACTTGAGAAGGGATGGATAAATTCATGCAAACTTGATTTAACAGGGTCTTACTCAAAAGACCAAGCAATTTTCTTCTTTTTGACCACCATTTATTTATTAATGTCAAGAAATGCTCCTATTTGGTCCAGAAGCAGGTAAAAACCTTTAAATAAATCCAAAGGAACACATAATTACTTCTAAATATAAGTATACATAAATCATTTTCACTCAATTACACAGAAATTAAATTAAATAAATTATACTGAGCAACCCATCAAGAATTAAACTCACAAAGTAGTCCAAATTAAATGAACCAGTAACTACTTAAACTTTAGTAACTTTAAAGTGCATTTCAAGTTAATAGTTCGTTCTACTTAACATTGACATTTATTTATTTACATTTTAACATTTATTAAACATCTACTTTTCAATGCTAATCATAAATATTTAATATAAATAACTTTCAGTTAATTTAACAACCAAATCCACCACCCAACAACACAACAATCAGTTCAATAATAAACAAACAATTAATCAACACCAGGTTTCTCCCCCACAATCCACCACTTCAGTTCATATTCAGTTCATATATGTTGCTGTTAATGGGTGCTAATTAGCCGACTGACACCCTGGAAGCCCAGCTGGAGGAATGTAGGCAGCCTTAAAGTTCAATCTTACAAACGATATGGTTAGTCTTACCGGCTGCCTCTTCACCCGTTCACAGATTCATCCAGTTCCACACAGGTTGACAAAGATCTCTTGTCAACAGTCCACTACTCCCATTTGTTTGACTAAGATCTCTTGTCTGGACGAGCACAACATAATGGAGGTTTTTCAGTCTGGCTTCAAAACTCGCCACAGCACAGAATCAGCTCTAGTCAGAGTTTTTAATGATATTCTTATGGCCAATGATTCTGGTGAACATGTGGTTCTTGTCTTGCTCGACCTAACCGCTGCCTTTGACACAGTGGACCATAACGTTTTAATATCACGTTTACAGCACCAAGTGGGTATCTGTGGTACTGCACTGAGCTGGTTTAGGTCCTATCTGGCAGACAGAACCATGTCTGTGAACATAGCTGGTTCTGAATCCTCCACTGCTCCTCTGTGTTTTGGGGTTCCACAGGGCTCCATTTTAGGTCCCCTGCTTTTCTCCCTTTACCTACTTCCATTGGGATCAATCCTCAGAAAGCATGGGATCTTTTTTCATTGTTACGCCGATGATAGTCAGATCTATATGCCACTAAAAAAGAAAGATGCCTCCTCAATCAGGCCACTTCTGTTGTGTCTTGAAGACATCAAAGCTTGGATGTCTTTAAACTTTTTAAATTTTAATGAAAAGAAAACAGAAGTGATGGTGTTTGGTCCTAGTGGCTCTTGTGAACCTTGCCCTGTTGATCTTGGCCCTCTGGCACCACATGTAAAGAAAACAGTTTCTAACTTGGGTTTTAAAATGGACAGTGATTTTAAATTAGATTCCCAGATTGGAGCGGTGGTCAAGACCAGTTTTTATCACCTCAGACAGCTGGCTAAGGTAAAGTCCATCCTTACACAGCAGCAGCTGGAAACAGTAATCCATGCCTTCATCACCTCTCGGCTGGATTACTGTAACGCTCTTTACCTTGGAGTCAGCCAGTCCTCCCTCAGACGTCTCCAGTTGGTCCAGAACGCTGCTGCTCGCCTTCTAACTGGAGTTCATAAGAGGGAGCACATCACCCCCACTCTGGCTTCACTCCACTGGCTGCCTGTTCATTTTAGAGTTCATTTTAAGATTCTTTTATTTGTTTTTAAAAGTTTAAATGGTCTTGCTCCATCCTACCTCTCTGAGCTGCTTCACCCATACTCTCCTGCTCGGTGCCTCAGATCAGCTGATCAGCTGCTTCTGGAGGTGCCGAGGTCCAAACGGAGGCTCAGAGGGGACAGAGCTTTTTCTGTTGCTGCTCCAAAACTGTGGAACGATCTCCCTCTTCCCGTCAGACAAGCTCCTTCACTGTCCAGTTTTAAAACTCTTTTAAAAACACATTTTTACTCACTGGCTTTTAGCACAGACTGATTTTGTTCTGCACTGTTTTTATTGTTTTTATTGATCTTAATGTTTTAACAACTGTTTTATTTTTATGTGTTTAAATGTTCTTGATTTTATGTACAGCACTTTGTTGCAGCTGTGGTTGTTTTAAAGGGCTGTATAAATAAAGTATTATTACTATTATTATTATTGTCAAGAGTCCACTACTCCCATTTGTTTGACTCCCTCTTCCTCTTTTCTTCTGCTTCCTGTTCTCTCATTGTCCGTCCCACTTTTAGGTCCATGTGACTGCATGATTTTTTTTCTTTTTTCTTCCTTTTTCTGATTTGACTTCACACCTCCCACTCGATCTTTCCATGAACCACTGGGAAGATCGCAATTCCGTTGTCAAATTTGTTACATCTGGAGTTTTATTCCTCATTTGTTTGACTTTCTACACGTTCTTATGAACTCCTTCTATCTCATCTTTAAGAGGGTTCCAGCAATTCCGTCGTGTACAGTATTGTGGGCTTCTCGACCCAACAGTGTTGACTCCCAGGCATCATGGCGTATGATGGGAACTGCAACTCTGTCTTCTCTGAAGATCTGTATTCTGCCGCCACAGACTAATAATCCAGATTCTTTGTCTCGATAAACCACCAACCTATCAATGGTTGTGTTGGGAAAGTTGGTAACCATTTGAGCAGTAAGAAAAATGTCTCTGAGAGCATCTTGTCATTCTCTCACGGAGATTACCCCAGTTGAGCAGATTGCCTCCCACTTTGGTTTACTTACAGCTTGATTTTTCCTGATGAACTGGATGTTGTGCTTGGACACACCAAGCTGAGTGTACTCTTCAAAGAGCATGATTGCATCTTCTCTAACATCATTTGAGAGTGCTAAATCCCAGGTGTCTTTTACTTGTTTACTCACATTTTTTGCTTCCTGGAAGGCTTTCTGCACCAGGATTGCCCCTTTCTGCTTTGCAGGGGTCACCAAACCAATTGGGTCATACAGACCAGGCACTTGGCTGAGGAGCTCTTGTCTTGTCAAAGGGTTGGGTGTTTGACTCCTGACTTGGTCCAACTGGAGGTTTTGTCCAGGTTACATTTTTTTCCTCTTCTTTGAACAATTTATTCTAACCATGACATGGAGCTTATCTTCCTCCACAATGTACCCCAGACCGAGTGCTTTTTCATCCTCGTCCCGCATTTGGTTTAATAATAATAAATAATAATGAATTCAATTTATAACGCACTTTTCATTAATGAAAATCTCAAAGTGCTACAAGGAGCAACAGAATTAAATGACAATAAAACAGACAATAAAACAAATAATAAAACATTTAAAATCAATAACAATATCAGCTAAGATCAAAAGTAGAATCATGAGGAGGTAGAGTATGCTCGGTCGAAAAGAAAGGTCTTCAAGTCGCTCTTAAAGTCAACCACAGACTGTGGGGCTCTTAGACAGTCAGGAAGAGAGTTCCACAGGCGGGGGGCAGCCACACTGAAAGCCCGGTCTCCCATGGTCCTTAATTTGGTTCTCGGAATGTGAAGGAGATTGCTGTTCTGTGACCGCAGCGAACGGGTGGATGAGTATGGAATGAGAATATCCTTCAGATAATCTGGTGAAGTTCCGTGTAAGCATTGATGTGTAATGAGAGCAGTTTTGTACTGAATTCTGTAGGCAACAGGAAGCCAATGAAGGTTATGGAGAATTGGCGTAATATGTTCAAATTTACGAACTCTCAACAAGATCCTTGCTGCACTGTTTTGAATATATTGAAGTTTCTGAAGGTTTTTGCCAGGGATTCCAATAAACAGGGAGTTGCAGTAGTCGATATGGTAGAACATAGTCTTTTTTCCTGCTTCATCCTGTTTGTTGGTACAATCTTTCCTCCCACTCTGCCCAGAAAACACCCAGGGTTTGAAACCTCCAGCTTTAAGAATGTGTTCCACATTTTCTGTGATTTCCTTTAACCTGTCTGGGTCATTGTGGGACGTCAGAATGTCGTCAACATAGCTGTTATTCCGAATAACTTGCCGCTCCTCTTCAAGATGAGTAAATAAGGGTAAACTTGCAGTTTCTCGCATCGCCAGCTGTGCAATGCATCCTGCAGGTTTATCTCCAATGTTCACTCTTGTAATTGCATAATCTCCAACCTTTTCATCTTCAGAATCACGCCAAATGAATCTGTGCAGGTGAACTTCTCTTTCTTCCAACCAAACAAAATTATACATTTTCTTTACATCAGGTTCACAAGCCGCGCCGATACTGTCCCATCTCCACCACTCCAAGTAATCTTGGTTTGAAGTTGCAGTCTTTGAAACCTTGAGTTGAGTGGAGACCTGATGATTTAATGGTGAATGTTGTGGGATCTCATGAATGTTTTCTTCATATTTCACAGCAGCTGTTCTCATGGACCTTGCAAAATGTGTTTTGGTTGTATGAACTGTCATGGCAAATTCTTCAAACAGTTCTGGATGAGTTCCTCCAACCACTTTCCCTAAGGGGCCATCCCACAGTACAAGGTTCTCCACAACTTTAATTCTTTGTGGTGTCAACTGACCTTCCCTATGGCTTATGAGTAAGCTTATTTCTCTGGGCCTTGCAAGCTCATTCAGTGGTACTTCTGGAAAAAATCTTTGCAGCTGTTTTGCTTTAACATGCTTATGAATGTCTGCAATGTTGTCAAGTCCATAACAAACAAGCTGGTAGGATCTCAAGGTGCCTCCGGAGTTTTTGACACAAATCTTCAGGAGGTAACGTTTCGTTTCCACACAAACTTTCATTCCTCCAACTCCATGGACAATAAGAGTGATGTCCTCACTTTGTAGATTTAATCTACTTGCAGCCTTGTGTGTTATGTAATTTGTATCCAACGCCAAATCGATTAATGTGCCAATCTTTTGTCCAGCATTTGCAGTAACTTCAAGAAGCATCATTAACAATGGCAGTTCCTGCATTCCACTATCCATCAAGAGATTTGACTGATTCAGAGTTGAATTGAAGGCTCTAGATGCAGTATTTGAAAATGCATCTTTGCATTGTTTGGCCAACTCAGGTGACAATTGCTTAAGAAATTCTTCTTGATCCTCTGTGTACTTTCTGCTACTTTTGTCTTTCTCCAGACTGATTTGGTCCCTCCTCTGGACTGCATTGCTCTTCTTAACTTCAGAACTTGGACATAGATAATAGTGATGTGGACTTTCTCCATTCCTGCAGTCTTGGTTCTTGCACAAAAACCCAGGTTTGCAGTATGATTCATCATCATGTATTTCCAAACACTTGGTGCAGGCTCCTACCTTTTTGACAGCAGCTCTTTTCTCATTTAATGTTAATGTTTTGAACTGATTGCAAAAATAGAGTCTTTTTCTATGCTTTCCATCGCCGCAGACAACACATCTTGCAAAGTCATCACCTGCTTTGACTGCCTTGGTTCTGGCGTGTTTTTGTTCCCATCGGGTTTCTTGTCTGCTTGACTCCTCCTCTCTCAATTGCTCTAGTTGCTCATAAATCTTTTCTTGGTCTTTCAGAAATGCAAGGAGGTGATCAAATCTATTCTCTGGCATCACAGTGTTCCTTTTATCAGCTGCATAAACGAGCCACTCCTTCTTCAAAACTTCAGGAAGTTTAGTTTCAATTGACTTTTTCACCAAAGGGTTTTCAACCTTGGTTCTCAACGGAGGCAGTCGCTAGTCCTTCCCTCTCCCGTCCTTCCCCCCCCCTGCTGCCTGCAGCTCCTCAGCTAAGCACCTCGAACGCAAATTAAGATGGATTGGAGGTTTGGGCATTCGATTCTACGAACAAGATTTCTACAGAAGAACGGCAAAAGGGGAGCCGGTCCACCCACACAGAGTGACGAAGAGGATACGCCATGGATTCCTGAGGATGGTGTACATCTAGCTCTCTGTGCTGTGCTCTATGGAGGTGAAGAATCTGGTTTATATTGGATTATGATGGCAGCGCTTTGCTTTTTGGCGTTTGTGGAGCACTGGTCTATCGCAAAGGAGGGAGACTTCAGTAGGACTTAATGCCTGGAGCACCCGAAGTCTGGTCTGCGCAGTGACCTCGAGAAATCAGCTGTTTGCGAGCTTATCCAGAGGGTGAACAGATCACCCTCGGACTGGGACTCTGCACGTTGTGGTCAACATCTGAGGTCAGAGCTTGGATCAGTGGAAAAAGTCCCGAATTGGATCACTTGGAACAGAGTCGCCCTTACAGACTGAAGGCTGCAGAAATTACAATGTGAGCCTGAAATGAAAATATTTGTCAATTCTTATCTGACTCCCTTGGAAACAGCCTTGAAAAAGGCTGGATATCTAATTTCTCCTGAGATGTGCTCTACTGTGGACAAAACAGCTGCTCTTTGTCTCGTCTGCTACCCCCCCCCCCCGGAGAACTTTTCTATGAGCGTTATCGGAGGCCGGCTGGTCAGACTGTCGCTATCTGGTGTCTCATGGACAGAATCCTCCCTGCCTCAGTCTCAACATGCAACATGTAACTGTCTAAATGTGCTTATTGGTATAGTTTTTACTGTGTCATGCAGTGTCTTGGCAGACAAAATGTGATACATTTTTTTAATACCAACGCTGTGACCCTCAATGGTACTTTCCTTTTTTTATACCTTTGACCTTCATCCCGAAACGGATGAGAGAGGCCACGCTGAAGAACATGTATGTGTTCTGAATAAGCATCAGCTTTACACACTCTCCATCTCGGGTTGACTGTGCATACATAATCACGCTGTATTGGTAACAACTGGTGCAATGTTAATAAAAGCTCTTGAATCTCTTGAATCTTGAATTAATGGCGCCAGTATTCCCAAGATCGATTAAATCCTTAAGAGCTTTTTCAACAGCTTAAATCAACTCCACAATTCTTCTTGGCTGGTGACCTCTAACTGCAAGAATTCTCTGTAGCTCTTCCACAATTTCAATTGCAATTGCGGTCTGGTTTCCATAGCGGTTCTCAAGGACTTGAAAAATATCTTCTGGAGTGTTGTAGGAAGTTAAGCGAAGGTCTCTCGTGATTCTCTCGTCCAGGCTGTCCAGGAGCTGCACTTTTTTCACCTCTTTTGAACCGGTTGGTTCTCCTTGCTTTTGAAGTGCTTCCCAGTCCCTTCTCCATCTGTAAAAATCACGTTTGTTTCCAAGAAACTTTGGGAGAGATGTTGGTTTCAGTTTGATGGTTGGTAGAGAATAATTTTGAGGAGGTACAATTTGCCCCTTTTTTTCTTCATCCTCCTTTAGCTTTGCATGAATGAACTCTGCTGTCCTAGAGACAAGCTTGGGGACACGTACTTCCAATCCTCCCAGCCGATCTTGGATTTCCTCCTTATAATTATAAGGGATCCATCTCTTCCATTTACAATGAACTTCTTTTGCAGCTTTTAAAAGTTCCTTCAGGTGGTTGATGGTGAAGTCATATGCCTCCTTTTCCACTCCTGGTTTGATGGTGGCAACATGTTCACATTCCGATTCTGCTACTTGAAGTGCAATTAACAGTTCAGTCTTTCCAAAAGTTCTTCACGGGGTCTCTTGGATTAAGCCTTTGACTTCTCTTACTTTTGCTCCACATTCTGTTGCAGTATTTTCCAGGTCAGACATCTGCTGTTTACTTATTGTGGCTTCTTCATTTTCATCCAATTCGGATTCCACTTCTGTGATGAGACTTGCTTCTAGATCGTCATTTGCTGTCATAACTTTTTCAGCTTCTATGTTGAGCTTGTGGAAGCTGTCTTTTAATTCCTCTTCAGTCATGTCCTCATACGTCAGAGTTATATTATTGACCAATCGAGTTAGCGACCGTTTTGCTGTCGTTCTCTCCATCTTTAATTGTTCAACAGTCTTCTCATCAGTTGGCACTTTCATCTTTTGAATCAATTTGTTCAGATGTGGAGCAAACAAGTGATGTCAGCAACTGTCTCTTCGTTGTCAAGATCCTTTTATCTGTCTCCAAGAGGACCGGTTTTTTACTGTCAACCGTTTTTTACTGACAAGAGGTCCGGTTTTTACTGTCAACTGGTTTTTACTGACAGGAGGTCCGGTTTTTACTGTCAAGTTATCTTCTTAAACTGTGCAGCTTCCCCACTTGAGAAGGGATGGATAAATTCATGCAAACTTGATTTAACAGGGTCTTACTCAAAGGACCAAGCAATTTTCTTCTTTTTGACCACCATTTATTTATTAGTGTCAAGAAATGCTCCTATTTGGTCCAGAAGCAGGTAAAAACCTTTAAATAAACCCAAAGGAACACATAATTACTTCTAAATATAAGTTTACATAAATCATTTTCACTCAATTACACAGAAATTAAATTAAATAAATTATACTGAGCAACCCATCAAGAATTAAACTCACAAAGTAGTCCAAATTAAATGAACCAGTAACTACTTAAACTTTAGTAACTTTAAACTTTAAAGTGCATTTCAAGTTAATAGTTCGTTCTACTTAACATTGACATTTATTTATTTACATTTTAACATTTATTAAACATCTACTTTTCAATGCTAATCATAAATATTTCATATAAATAACTTTCAGTTAATTTAACAACCAAATCCACCACCCAACAACACAAAAATCAGTTCAATAATAAACAAACAATTAATCAACACCAGTTTTCTCCCCCACAATCCACCACTTCAGTTCATATTCAGTTCATATATGTTGCTGTTAATGGGTGCTAATTAGCCGACCGACACCCTGGAAGCCCAGCTGGAGGAATGTAGACAGCCTTAAAGTTCAATCTTACAAACAATATGGTTAGTCTTACTGGCTGCCTCTTCACCCGTTCACAGATTCATCCAGTTCCACACAGGTTGACAAAGATCTCTTGTCAAGAGTCCACTACTCCCATTTGTTTGACTAAGATCTCTTGTCAAGAGTCCACTACTCCCATTTGTTTGACTCCCTCTTCCTCTTTTCTTCTGCTTCCTGTTCTCTCATTGTCCGTCCCACTTTTAGGTCCATGTGGCTGCATGATTTTTTTTTCTTTTTTTTTCTTCCTTTTTCTGATTTGACTTCACAGTATACATGTCCTGCTCCAGCAAGGATCTGTGTGTTTCCGTACTGATTTATGCTTGCTTCTGGGCCTGCGAGTGAACATGTATGTGTGACCTTCGTGGGTGTTGCTGTGTATGTGTGTTACCAATTTTCACAAGAGATTAATATATTTCTTTCACTTAGTTTCATAAAAGCAATTAAAAACTTTCTCTGTTGCAAAAAACTCTCCTGTAGCATTCTTCTGCAGCTGTGAAAAAGTATTCATTTCTTGTTTTGAGCAGGCCTCAGCTAGCTTCAGCTGTCTGTCTGTGTGTGCTTTTGCATCAGTCTGTTCTTCAACTAATAAAGTCTGTGTACTTTGACATCCTCTACTAGAAAAACATTCCATCTTCTGGAAAAAATCCCATGTTAATACTCAAGTCCCATCTTAACACTCATCGTTATCTTCTCATTCTTTGTGTCCACGCCATCTGGGACCCCGAGATGTCGTTGTAATCCATGCCCCTCGAGATGTCGTCGTCAGGTCGCGTAGGACCCTTGGTGCCATTGTAACCTGGACTGTTGTGCACTTCTTCCCAAACATCCTTTATGGTGTGTGCAGCTCAGCAGAGGTGATGTCGTCTCTTGAGATCTTGAAGTGGTCAGCAATCCTTCGTTCTCCCTTGTTGATCGAGCATCAGGATCAGCATTCTCACTGGCCTGAGACATCCTTCAGGCGAGTAGACAGCATTTCCATCCATCAACAGCTGATACGGTGGTGTTACTTTGGGTCTTCAAGAATCAAGTTAGACTCTGAGTCAATGGTATCATCTACTGCTGGTCTGACTGGGATAGCGTTGTCAGGCTGGTTGTATCAGGACTGACGGGACTAGGGACATGTGATCTAGTAGGGCTGGACATGTCTAGGCTAGTGAGTGTGTGTGATAGACTTAGAGTATCAGGGATTTCCAGACCATCGGGGAACAGCATGACAGGGCTGTAGGGGTTGTAGAATAAGTAAAATAAGTAAATGAGGAAATAAGTAAACTAAATTCTATATACTAGCATTTAGCAGGGAAGGGTTTAAGCGAAGTTGGTTAAAATGATCTATTTCTTTCTGCTTTCGAAATCAGACCTCCTGGGTCGTGCTTTGGGACTTTGTTCAGTGGCGTTGATTCTGGCACCATCTTGTGTTTTACGGTATGGACAGTCTTGACTTTTGGTTAGGTGTAGATGTTCTCCAGTCCGGTTTCTTCTGATGAAAGGAGGGATTTTGTCACAGTCCAAATGAATGTTGTCCCAAAATTCCCAACGAGGGAGTATGGCTTGGCAGCTGTCGTCCTTCGATGGGGCAAGATAAATCACTTCAGCCTCCCAGTAACCCTAGTGGCATAACCCCATTAGTGGCCGACAGCCCCAATCACAGTGCCATTCAGGGAGTTCATTGTCCGGATGGATCCAGTTACATCTCGTTGTTCTTTTGATGTTGTGATTTAGGAGCTTTATCCAGGTCACAATTCCTTCAGGCAAAATCAGTAGATTGTTTACTCTGAAATGGGGTTTGTCTGGCTCCGTTAGGTTCTCAGCTTCTACTGCTGACACCCATTCAGGGGTGTTTCCCAGCTGGTACATCCAAGCTGGATAACCTGCTAGTCTTACTCTTTCCCAGGTCTTGGTATGATTTTCAACAGTTTTATTTTGGTCCCATGGCACGAAGATGTTTCTTTGTGTTGTGTCCCAGCAGGTCATGTTTGCATATTTGGATCTCCCATGGGAGACTTTTACATGCGTCAGGCTCCATGGTCTGATTCCGGCTTGATACAAAATAACCAACAACATAACTAAGCCTATTAACACTACGAATCCCCGTAGCAGGGTTCGTAGACAAGTTGCTTTATCCATTCTCATTATCCTTAAACAGTCCTTAGGTTAGGGGTCGCCATATCTTCATAGATGTGTGGTTCATCTTCATAGATGTGTGGTTCATGTTCATAGATGTGTGGATCTGCATCACTATTTGAATCATCTCGACTTAGTCCCCTTTTCAGGTGAGTCATGTTGAGAGAGTTTCTTATCAAATACTTTATTTATTTTAGCTTTGGGCTCCCTCTTCGAGCGCCTGTGAGTTATGGTCACTTGATCTTTGAGGAGCTCCAGATATAGTGGAGAGGGTTGTGGCCATCCAGGTTGCAGTCTTTACCACACCCACTTCCACTGAATCACCAGCCATTGTGTAGGTTCAGGCTGGGGTCCTTCCAGTGGCCATTTCTGTTGGGGTTTGGGTCCCCATTTCAATTTGATACTTATTCCTTTTATCGTCATGTAGACCACATTAAACATTCATGGTGAGGTTGGAGGACAAAGCTTAGGGTGAGATTTACACCGTGGCAGGTATGCTAGCTTCAAGTTATATTCTTCTTGAGATTCATCCAAATGAGACTTTCTGGTATATTTAGTGTTTGTGTAGAAATAGTTCTTGGTGCAGTTTTCCCATATAGAGATGGCAATTTTGGGTTTGTCGAACCATACTATGTGTTTTGCTATCTTTAGGGCTGGTATTTTCGGTCCGACTTTGCTAAATTGGATCAAAATGTTCTCTGTATCTTTGTCGATCGGTTTTGAGTCTATGATGTCTTTCTCCGTTACTGCTCTTCTATGGGGTTCTGCATGCTACATAGAGGTGTCGTTTCTTTGCCCGAGCCCGACCCTACCCGAGCCCTACCCGACTTCGGGTAGGGTAGGGCCATATTTTTGCGTTTGATTGGCGGGCCGCGGGTCGGGCTCGGGCTTTGATGTGTTTTTTTTTAATCATACAGCACAAACAAAACTAAATAAAAATGCACACAATATAAAATTGTTTTAATCTGCTTGTAAAGAATATAAGGCAGTAAGTTTATTGATGAGGAAATAATTAATAGAGTGAATTTAGATGGTGAAAACCGCAGCGCACTGAGCGCAGCCACTAAATTGGCAGCCAGAGAGCAGGCGCGCAGCGCGCGCCTGACAGCGTCTCCCCCGACATGCTGGACTTTTTAGTGACATTTCTCGAACCATTTTACCGTGCACAGAGAGAACTGGAGGGTGACAAATATCCCACCAACCTGGTTTGTCTCTGGAATGAGAAACTGAAGCAACACTGCCAGTCCTCACAGACTCTCCGCAGCAGGTGTTTCTGCGCGACATGTCATGCAGAAGTGCTGGAGCGCAAAATTATTATCCACGACTTGCACAGAGTTGCATTATTTCTGTGGCCTAACTTTAACGAGCTCAAAATTATGTCACCAGCTGACGTGCGTCAGGTGCACGCTCACGTCCGCACACTGCTCTCTGCGGCGGAACAAGTTGCCGCATTCCTGACATTCCTGAAGCTTCAACAGCAAACTGCGAGCAGCGCGCTCACACCTCCTCCTCCTCCATCAAAACAAAGAAGAACAACATCAAGTTCTTTTGCTGAGTGGGAGAACGCAGTAAAAGCTTAATAAATAAACGTAGTGTTTTTTTTTTTTTTGTTGTTGTTGTTTTTTTTTTTAATCGGGTAGGGTCGGGTCGGGCGGTGATTTCTAGGAAATCAGCGGGCTCCCTCGGGCTTGGGTAATTAAACTAAGGGCTCGGGTAGGGTAGGGCCGTGGATTTCCGGCCCGATGACAGCTCTACTACAGAGGTGTTCGCTCAGGTAGTTGCAGTGGTTGTAGCCCAGGTAGCTGTAGTCAAGTCAAGTCATCTTTATTTATAGAGCACAGTTAAAACAGATAAACTGTTATCAAGGTGCTTCACAAACAACATCAAAGAAAAAAAAATACAGAAACCGTAACACGCACTAATGGTAAAACTATGAAATTAACAACAGTAAAATATAACAAAAATGTATACGGTAAGAAAAGCATTAAAATGAAAGTACAGGATAAAATATATACACTAAGTCAGCTCACACAGTATGAAATGTCAGAGAGAACATATGGGTTTTTAGGAGGGATTTGAACATGTGAAGGGAGGTGGCTTACCTAATGTTGGGGGTCAGGTTGTTCCAAAGTTTGGGACCAATGATTGAAAACACCAAATCAAGCTATGCTTGGAAAATGTAAGTCTATACTAGGAAGCCTACCAGTGGATGCCCAGAGAAGAACCAGGGTATGCGAGTTGTGCTTGACGTGACAGAAGGACTGAGGGGTCACAATGTGACTGGTACACACATTGGGGGAGTGGTGGCGCAGTGGTTAGAGATGGTGGGCCTGTGATCGGAAGATCGCCGGTTCAAGCCCCGGTACCGACAACATCAAAAAATGTGGATGGAAAAAGGTGAAACACCCACACCTGCCTCCACCCTCATTTGCCCCACTTTAGGCCCCTGAGCAAGGCCCTTAACCCCAACCATCTGCTCCCTAACAGGTCTCTCTTGAGAATGAGTTCTTGTGGCTCAATGAGACTACCTGGATAAATAAAAGGTAAATGAAAATGTGGCATATGACAATTTCTTCACCTCTTATGAACTTGGACAGCAGCTCCGGAAGAAGATCACCATACAGTTCAAAAGAACAAGCCTGAGCTCCCACCTGCACTGCTTGCGTCAAAGGAGAGAGAGGTCTTTTCGTCAAATGCTGGTGAAGATTCTCAGTCGTCCAGGACATGATGAAATCAAAAAAGGCGTTCAATACAGGATCAACTGGAACAAATAAAGTCCAGTTGATCCTGTATTGAACGCCTTTTTTGATTTCTTTTCGTCAAAGTTTGCCTTTACGCCCACCACCACTCGAGTTTCCTACCTCCCAAAGAAAAACAAGAATGTAGTTCTTCTGAGCACATTGCACACAAGCCGTGTTTCCATCAAGGTTTCTTGATGCACATTTTGAAGTATTGCGTCAGAAAAGCTGAATGAAAACGGCACGATTCGAATTAACTTCCTCTAATTCGCCAAAAAGTTGATACGCCCGCTTGAGGTGGTATTTGGGTTTTTCGAATCAGAGCCGATGCGCAAAACGAGAGATGGAAACAGATTTGCCAACTCAGTTCTGACGTAGCGAACATTTACGTCATGTGACTTCGTCTCCGGACAACATGTAACATCGCTAAAACTAGTTGGCATGACAGAATAAATACAACTTGCCCGATAGCAACATATACTTGAAAAATTCTCTCCATTTTGCCGAGATGTGTGGTCGGGTCCTGTTTTCAACTGCTACTTCCTGTTTACTGTAGACATGCGTAACTCTGACGTAATGACGCTGACGTCTGACGTAATGCCGCTTTGCGTGGCCTGGTGGATGCGCTTCAAGCCAGTTGATGGAAACACTTCTGATTCGCATTGTTTGTTTACATTTTTGCGAAATTTCAAAAATTCGCTCAAAAATCGAATTGAAAATAGATGGAAACACGGTTACAGACTGTGACATTAGCGATCGTGAGGACAGGAAGCCAATCATCATCCTAGACTAGAATCGCAACAAAGGAGGTGTGGACAACCTAGATAAGGTGATTGGAACATATAGCTGCAGAAGAATGACTGCCCGCTGGCCCTTGGTCATCTTCCACAACATCATTGATGTTTCCTTCTACAATGCCTTTGTGACTTGGAGAGAGATCAACTCGACCTGGATGTCTCGTAAGCAGAACAAGAGGAGGGTGTTCCTGGAGCAGCTAGGAAAGGCACTTGTAACTCCACTCATTGAAAGAGGGAAGCATGTCCCCCGTACAGAATTCTCAGCAGCAGTTGTGAAAGCTATTCAGAGTACAGGAGCTCCTGATCAACCTGAGGATCCAGCTACCAAAGCCACTTCCCCAGCTAGGGCAAGTAAGAGGAAGCAATATCAGTTCTGCCCTCAAAAGAAGGACTGTAAAACACACTGTCTGCTGCATGTTTAAGAAATATATCTGCAAAGGCTGTGCACTTGCATACTGCCCTGCATGTGCTAATTAGTTGAATGGGTTATGTTATTTTTCATATTTTTGTATTATACATGGTCTTAAATTGTTCACTGGAGAAAAAAGAAAGCGAGTCATTGGGATGAATAAAAATGCATTCAAAACTCCTTTTTGCACATTTTATTCTTTTCTAAAGCTACAGAAATTCAAGTGAAGAGGGAAAACTCAGGTATTCACATATTTTGTGGTGAATGACAATATGCAAGATGAAATTTTGTGTTTAAAATTCAATTAAGGTTCATTATATTGGGGGTTTATTGAAGAGGGGTCATTTTGACCCGGAGGACATAGGGTGTATACAGAAAATGAGGACAACAGGAGGGTTAAAAGACCGGCATTTCTTTTTTACTTTAGCTTGGTGAGTGGATGTGTCTCTGTCCGTTTGTTTCGCCATGATACAGGTTCAGTGTTTGCGTCTCTTAACTCAGCTTCATTGTTGTTATCTCGTTAACTTAGCTAATGTATTTACCATAACCTTGTTTGCAAGTTATGACACTAATGCAAGTTGTGCAGGGCACTTGCGTAATGTAAGCACTGTATGATTCCATGACTCTATGATTGTCTTTGGTTGCGTATAGTAAGTGAACTGCATAGTATCACATTTTATGCACTGCATAGATTTTCGTGTGTGCAGAGAATGTGCGAGCAGTGCACGATTGCACATGCTTGCAGCTTAGACGGAACATTGGTATTTAGTGCACTGACGGCTGTTTGCTCTTCACAGGGGGCTGAGTGATACTATATGGTTAATGGAGTTTACTTGTATAGCGTTTTCCAGTCCCCTATGAGGGGCCCCACAGCGCTTCACAGTACCAGCCATCCACACATTCATACACCGGTAGTGGTAGACTGCCATGCAAGGCGCTGCCAGTCCTACCGGGAGCAACTAGGGGTTAAGTGTCTTGCCCAGGGACACAACGAGGTATGCCGTGACCGGGGAGCGAACCCGGGACCTTCCGGTCCTGAGCCGGCTGCCCTGCCTCTACACACCATCTTGGCCCAATACTAGCAATAACAACATTGTTTGAGAGAGAGATGAAGGAGGTCATCTTTGTGAAAAGAACCCATTCATCGTTAAACGGGGGCAGAGGCCTCCATGTCCAACTGTCCTCCTCTTACAATGCTGTTATTGTTAGAATCACTCAGGAGCCGTTAACACGGCATGTATTTTGAGTGAAACCGCACCTTTCTCTCTGCAGTTTTACTGTACATTTACACGACACCAGTGGCCCCCCTCTTTGAATCCGGAGGTGTCTGAACCCACCTTCCAGAGTGGCGATTTTTTGCTGACCTCCCGTTGATAACGTAAACATCTTCAGCTGAGAAACCACATGCGCACACGCGGACAGACAGCATACAGGTAGTCCCCGATTTACGAGCGCTCTGATCTGCGAGGTTCCAGACTTACGAGCTGCACATTTTTGGAAAAAACGAAAAAAATACTGAGTTTTCATGTGTTTTTTCACTTCAGTTAGCTAGTTAAGCATATAAACACACGTTTCCGATCATTTTTATGCACTCAAAAGTAGTTTTTAGATGAAAATAGAGTGTTTTTAGGTGCGCTAGCGAAAACCGTTCCAATTTACGAGCGGATTTCCGGATTTACGAGCGAAATGGCGGCCGTTCCAAATTACGAGATTTCCGGTTTACGAGCGCCTCGTTGTAACGGATCTCGCTCGTAAATCGGGGACTACCTGTATTTCTATCAACATGGCGGCGGACGCTCTGCTTTCTGAACTATGACTGATGGAATATATATATTTTAATCTCGTAGTTCCTCTGTTTTCATCCTGGATGTACTGGTCCCACACTGTTCATCTGGCTCGTTCATGCTGTCACTGCTTTGCTTAATGTAACTTAAAACATTGAATGGATTGAATAAAAGAACTGAGGGGAATTTTAAATAAATAGTTCATCCAACATATCTCTCTTCGATGTCTTTACTTTCACTCGGACCGAAAAACAACCCCAAATAAGCGACTTGACATTAAAATAAGCCCAAAACCGCAACCTGCTGCTCTTTGAATTTATAAGCGATTGCAGGGGAAACCAAGCCCAAAGTTGCTTATAATAGGCAGACTTGGCAACTATGCAGGACGTTGATGACCAATTGTTAGGCTGATGGTCCTCTTTTATCATGTGAACAACTAGTTCTCGATGTCAAAAACACACTGGTTGATCAACTATGAGAAGGTGCTATAAGACTGAGTTTTTGCAGCTCCTCGGACTGAAAAAGTTTTTTGGATAAAAGATGAAACGTTTCAACGTTATTTTTTTTATTTATTTTTTATCCATCCAGAGGACCTGACTTTACTTTGATATGTGTCTTATACAAGTGTCACTTTTCTCAACCTAAAATGGTGGAAAGTTTAATTCATGAAGAAATTTGTGATGAAAGATTTCTAAACAGATTAAATCCACCAAAAATACGGATAGAATCAAGTTTGATGAATAATGAGGTCACATAGAGCTTTATGCCTTTTCTTTAATCCCTGGTTCAATATGACTGTCTAACCAATTTCTAAATATTACAGTATTAAGTAAACACACCTGCTTTAGTTCATATTAAAGCTATTGAAATATATTTTGCACAGATGTTTGAATAAAACTGGCCAATGTCAACCTTTTGCATCCAGGTGGACCCCATGTTTCAGCGACTGGCCTCATCCTTTGATGAGACGAGCACGGCGGGTGTCTTCCTGTCCGTCCTCTTCAGTGACAGCAGTCGCTGTGAGCTGATGTTTCCCTCACACATGACTCTCCTGCTGTCCAGACCTTTCTACTCTCTTCCAACTCCACAGAAAGTATCTGCATCACCGTTCAAACGTAAACAATTTTTTAAACTTGACTTCAGTTACACCTTGTTTTGTCTTTTCTTAACGTTATCTCAATAAAAAATGCTAATGTCTTCTACCAGCTGGACTGCAGCGTTCCCAGGAGGAAAGTTCTATCTGCCCGTCGTTGCAGGACTTTTCCTTCACAAACTGGAACCCCGAGCAGGTCAGAGAACCATAGAACTATCATGTTATAATGTACTTACTAACTTGTCGCTTTTCAGCAAAATTTGACGATTTCCAGCAAACATATGTAATTTACGGGAATCATCTAAATTCAAAGTTTTTTTTTCCTGGGTGGAGTGGGGTCGGAAGCATGGTAAATGGCATAATTTCCCATTCACTAGACTTGCATAGTGCTAAGCTAGCGCACTTACGCAGTGCTACGTCTGCAGGTATGACTCTTTCAGAGTAATTACTGTAGTCACTCCAAATCAGCTTGCCGAAACTTTACTGTTCATTTTATAGATTTGATTAAAAGGCATCTGAAAACTTACTTTATTGTCGAGGGGAGTCGAGTGTCACCCTTCTTCCTCTATCTCATCTTCAGTTTTAACCTAGACATCCGCTATGGACAAAACAAGAAGTCACATTTGGGTACTGACTTGGCAATCTACCAAAACTGTACAGAAGATTTACCAGCCACCCAAACGCCAGTTGAGAAAAAGCCCTCAGTAACTGAGGACCCAAATCACCATTTCTTTGATAGCAATATCTGCAAAGATATGACAACATTGTACGTGGATATGACAACACTGTACTCGGAAAGCCCTCTGCACGGCAGGTGATCCCACACACCCACTACATAGCTGCTTCAGCCTGCTGCCATCAGGGAGGAGACTGAGGAGTCTCCAGGCTCGTACCAGCAGACTGAGAGACAGCTCTGTTCATCAGGCAGTCAGAATGCTAAACACTCTGCCTGCTCTGCCTCCCCTCCCATTTGAACTGCCTTAACACAAAAAACTTTCTCACACATTACCACTCAACACAAAGTTTTTAACACTGGACCCTGTGTCATCAAACGGGTTATTCACTAAACTCTCGGTCATGTGCTCATTCAGTTTGCACTACTTCTCATATTTGCACTAATGTTTGTATTACATTACTGCCTATAGTCATACTACTGTTTACATTCACTGTTTACATACTACTGTTTACATTCACTGTTTACATTTATTAATACGGTTTACATTTATTACTACTGTTTTACATTTATTACTACTGTTTACATTTACACTACTTTTATATCTACACTACTGCTGATACATATACAGTATTCTCTGACTAGCCTTATCTAAGGATGCCAAATGTGCCTTATGTGCCTTACTGCATATGCCACTTTGCCTCTATACCAACATCAACTACCTCATACATATACTGTGTACATTAACTCATATGCTGCTGTGCCACTCTTTGCAAATGTCAATGCTAGAACCTTCAGTCTATTTTATAGATATACTTTTTATACTTTTTATACTACTATGAAAAAACTCAGGACATTATTACACTTTTATTGTTTCATTTTATGCTTATGTTCATTGGGTGTTTGGTGTTTCAGTGTTGGTGTAAATTTTCGTAAATTTTCCTACTTTCATACTACTATGAAAAAACTTGGGACAGTGTTATACTCTTACTATTTTATGCTTATGTTTATTAAATGTTTTAGTGTTAAGTGTTTAGACCAAGTGTGCCCAACCAGTCGCTCGCGGGCGACCGGTCGCCCGCCAGCTGGTTCCCAGTCGCCCGCGAAGCTCAACCTTGCTCTAACAGCTGACGAGCCGGCTCTCAGCTGTTAACAAGGTGAAATGTCCGCTGCTAAGCTTCATTCTAACTCCGGCAGAAGTGGTGGATGTGACATTTCCGCTGCTCAGCTTCATTCTGACTCCGGCCGAAGGGGTGGATGGAGGAATGACTATATGCCAATGCGTAGCAACGCTTTCCTCAGCCCTCCCCATCTTGTATGCTCACAACAGTCTCGCGAGTTTTGGGTGCGGTGACTGACGAGACTTTAGGTTCAGCAGTGGAGTTATCGGTGCGTGAGAGCGCTGTGGAATGAATGTCAGTACGCAGTAAACATGGAAGGAAAACTAGCGAACAAGCAAACGAAAACTTACTATTTTCACACAGAATGGGAGGAGGATTATTTTTTTGTTTATTCTAATTCAAAGTCTATTTGCCTCATCTGTAATTCGAGCGTTGCCTTGCCCAAAAAGTGCAACTTGGAGCGGCATTTCAAGACGATGCACAAACGTTTTGATGCAGATTTCCCTCCTAAAAGTTCTTTACGGACTCACAAAGTGCGGGAGCTAAAACACAAGCTTGCAGCACAGCAATCGATCTTCACTCGGCCCAGCACGAAAGGTAAGGCAGCTACAATCGCCTCCTACCGTGTTAGCCGCATCCTGGCTCAACATAAGAAGTCTTTCAGTGATGGAGAAGTTATGAAAGAAGCGTTTATTGAGGCTGCAGATGCACTTTTTCACGATTTTAAAAATAAAAGTGAGATCGTAGCTGCTATTAAAGACGTGCAGTTGTCCAGACAAACAGTGACACGACGATGTGAGGGAATGGCTGTGGATGTGGAGGAGCAGCTAAAAAAGAACGTGGAACAATGTGAGTGTTTCTCTCTTCAGTTTGATGAGTCAACAGACATGGTGGACACAGCACAGCTGTGTGTTTTTATCAGAATGGCCTTTGCAGACATGAGTGCAAAAGAGGAGCTGCTCACCATCTTGCCTTTGAAGGGACACACAAGAGGAGAAGATATTTTTAATGTGTTTATGGAGTTTGTTAATAAAAGCAACTTGCCCCTCTATAAACTAATTTCTATAACAACTGATGGTGCTCCAGCAATGACCGGTCACACCAGTGGATTTGTTGCACTCTGCAAGCAGAATGATGCTTTCCCAGACATTTTGAACTATCACTGCATCATCCACCAACAGGCCCTGTGTGGGAAGATTTTAAACATGAAGGAAGTGATGGATGTTGCCATGAAAACTGTGTGCTCTATAAGGGCCAGGAGTCTGCAGAGGAGGTTGTTCCGGGCTCACTTGGAGGAGGCAGGAGCAGACCACACAGACCTGCTGCTGCACATGGACGTCAGGTGGCTAAGCAGAGGTAAATTTCTGGCCAGATTCATTGAGCTGTTGCCTGAGATCAGGGATTTTCTGAAGCTGTCAGGTCATGGTGGACATTCAAAACTCGAGGACACCCAGTGGCTTTTGGATTTAGCCTTCCTCACAGATCTCACCAGCCTGCTCAATGAACTGAATTTGGAGCTTCAGGGAAAGGACAAAAACATAATCCACATGATCAGTTCTGTGAGCACCTTCAAAAGCAGGCTGCAACTGCTCACAAGTCGGCTGCAAGGCAGAGCTACAGCGCCAAGGGAAAGAGGTCACACAACTGGACAGTGCACACTTTTCTAAGCAGGTTCAGAGCATCTCAGCAGAATTTGAGAGAAGATTTACTGACTTTTCTTCCATCGAGCCTGTTACCAGCTACATGTGTTATCCTTTTGGAAATGTTGATGTGGATGACATTGTGTCCAAATTGGTGTCCGTGTTTCAGCTGGACAGCTCTGGTGTTGAAAATGAGGTGTTGACTCTGCAAAATGACATTGGGATCAAATCCAGAGCATCACCTGGCGTGAATGGAGAGTTCTGGAGTCTGCTTTCAGAAGAAAAGTATCCTAACATCCGAAGATGTGCTTTGAACTTAACAGCACTTTTTGGATCAACCTATCTGTGTGAGTCTGCTTTTAAGTCCAAAACCAGATTTATTCGTTTCTTTAAAAAATATGGTGTGCTTTTCAAATATTGTGTTCTTTTACTTTGATAAAATACTTTAATTAAATAAAACTAGCAACACATTACTTTCTGTTTTATTTACTTTAAAGAAGTGAGGAGTAGAGAGACGAAAAATTATGTTTTTTGATACTGAGACTGGACGAGTAGCCCTCGGCAAACTGCAGACTTCAAAAGTAGCCCTTGGTTCAAAAAAGGTTGGGCACCCCTGGTTTAGACGGTTACTGTTGCACCGAGGGACTGAGAGAAACACAATTTCGGCCCTGTGTATGTCCTGTACATATTGCAGTTCTGACAATAAAGTTGACTTTGGATGGATGTTCATTCCACCACGAATAAATCTGCAAGGCTGCAAGGTTGGAGGGATCCTCTTCTGAGACCAAGAACAGGTCACTTTTAGCTACAAATTAGGCTCTCAGTCTTCTCAGTACGCTGAGATTGCGGGAATCCTAATAGCTCTCCAGATGGTAGAACGCTCCATCAAGACGCTAGTCCTCAAATGTCATCAAAACTTTCTGGGTGGAGTTTGCATGTTCTCCCCGTGCATGCGTGGGTTTCCTCCGGGTACTCCGGTTTCCTCCCACAGACCAAAAAACATGCTTGTTAGGTTGATTGGTGACTCTAAATTGACCCTAGGTGCGAGTGTGAGAGTGGATGGTTGTTTGGTGTGAGTGAGACAGGTCCCTCTTGTAAATGAGTCCCCGTGACTCAACGAGGCTAGCCTGTATAAATAAAGGTTGAATGAATGAAAAAAACCAAACTCCACCCACCCACCCTCCATCCTCACCGACTGTCTCAATGAGCTAATTACTGGTTTTATAACAATTTCCTTCAACTAAACGGCAACAAAACAGAAATGATTCTTGTTGGTACCAAAAACACTATTTCGAAATCAGAACATCTTCTCGTCCCCCTTAACAACTCTCTGCTATCCCCCTCCCCTCAGGTCAAGAGCCTCTGTGTCATCCTCGACACCACTCTCTCCTTCGCTTCACACATCAACAATGTTACTCAGTCTGCCTATTTCCACCTCCGTAATATTAACCGTCTCCGTCCTTCTCTTACACCCCGCTCCACAGCCATCCTGGTGCACAGTCTTGTGACTTCCCGTATTGATTACTACAACTCCCTTCTCTACGGCCTTCCCAACAAATCTCTCCACAAGTTATAGATGGTCCAGAACTCTGCTGCCCGTGTCATCACTTAAACCTCCTACTATAACCACATCACTCCTGTCCTGCAGCAGCTCCACTGGCTCCCGGTTAAATCACGCATCATCTTCAAAATTCTACTCCTCACGTTCAAAGCTATCCACAACCTTGCCCCTCCTTATCTATCTGACCTCCTACAAATCTCCATCCCATCACGCTCTCTCAGATCCTCCTCTTCGCTACATCTCCATGTACCCTCTGCCCGCCTCTCCACCATGGGGAGCAGGGCCTTCACCTGCTCTGCCCCTCACCTCTGGAACGCTCTACCGCCAGACCTTCGAAACACCACCTCCCTTTCTCTGTTCAAGACAGCCCTGAAAACACATCTCTTTAGACTAGCTTATCATTAACTTCACTAAATGTATTTTTATTATTTTGTATTTTATAATCTTTATGTATTTTATATTTCAATTTGTCATTGATAATGTTTGAAATGTATTTGTTTGTTAAGTGTCCTTGGGTGTCCTGAAAGGCGCTTTTAAATAAAATGATGATGATTATTATTATTATTAGTCATCTGCACTGACTCTAATTATGCCAGTCTTAAGTTTCGCGTGTCACCTCGCTCTGTGGAAACATAATGGTTTTCTCACAAGCAACAGAAAGGTGGTCAAACACAAAGAGCTTTGCATGGCCTGTGATCACTTGGTGACATCACACGACTTGCAAATCTACTGGAAGAAAGTTCCAGGACATTCAAGAGTACCAGGCGATGACAAACACTACAATAACCTTGCAGACTCCTTAGCCAAGGAAGGAGCCGATGAAGGTCCTCTATGACTGGACTTTATTTGTTGCAGAAAATGTTTCACCCTTCATCCAAAGGGCTTTTTCAATTCAAAAGAGCAGCTGTGAGACAGAAGTTTTATACAGCCTGACATGCCACGCACCAACATGTAATTTGGAAGCTGAAATAACGCCCACACATACCGGAGATAACATATCCATTCTATGTAAATTGACGCAACAACACATCACAGCTTAACAGTAGGGGGTTTGTTAAGGTCTTTGTTACTCTAATCCACAGAAGCAGCTACTCTGTTCTCAACAGGTGTGAACTGTCTTGGAATCAGATTTAAAGCTGCATTATATGTTTTTGAAAGTTGAAACCTGAGCCCCCCCCCCCTCGGTTAAGAGAAGGCTTTTCCCTTTTAACATAAACAGCTTCTTTCACCCCCCTCTCAAACCATCTGTGCTCTCTGTCCAAAATGTGCACATTCTGGTCTTCAAATGAGTGACCCTTGTCCGTGAGGTGGAGGTGAACAGCTGAGTTTTGTCCAGAAGAGGTGGCTCTCTTGTGTTGGGACATTCGTCTGTGAAGAGGATGTTTAGTTTCTCCAATGTAGAGATCTGGACAGTCCTCGCTGCAGTGGGCCGCATAAACTACACCACTCTGTTTGTGTGTAGGTGTTTTGTCCTTAGGATGCACCAGTCTTTTGGCGCGCGCACCCTCGCGCGCTGCACGACACATCGACTATAAATCTAGCTTAAGCTGAAGCCCATATTATCGTAGAATAACCTGGAGACAGGAATTCACGCATTTATTACATCTAGGCTTGATTACTACAATTCACTCCCGTTTGGTATCAGTCAGACCACCATTGCACGACTACAACTGGTCCAGAACGCAGTGGCCCGATTTTTAACCAGTACAGGTGTAGGGATGCAGCACTCTCATGTCCGTATGGGATGTGGGCCTCTCCACATCTCTCTGAAACTCTGTGTTACACCTTCTTGAAGCTCTCAAGGAGACAAGTGGACACTATTTTGGGTTACAATTATTTTGAATTAATGGACACCAATTAATCAGATTAAACTTTCTTTTTAATGTGTGTTAATTCAGAATTGATCTACAGTATATTTTTGTCATTTAATGATGATCTGTTACTTGCATGAGTTTGACCTTCAGCTGGTTTTATTTCTGCAGAACAAGCGGGCTCTGAATCTAAGGCACGAGTCAGGGTAAAACTGTTACTTCCTTCTCTGTTTTGTCTTTCAAGGTAGACATAATTTTCCACTCGCACAGGCCAGTCCATCTGGCCACTTATGTAAACAGTTTTCCTGTTGTCCGTCAGAGACTTTCTGCCTATGGGGATGAAAAATCCATCCGTTGTTTTGTTAAACCAGCTAATAGTCATTGAGGAGGTGGGGAGACCCCACCTCCCATATAAAATCCTACTTCCGTTTTGGACTTTGGTGTCGAAGGAGAAAAGTTTCTAACAACTGGTTTTCTCCTCTGGAAAAAGCTGGAAACGTTCTGGTCATTGTGTCAATTAGACCTACGTTCTCAGCCGGAGTTACAGTAAAGCTTACTGTAACTCATTCACTCATTTTCTGAAAGAATTTGTTTCTGGTAGTTTTATTTTGAAAGCTCAGCCAGTAGCTGGCTCTGTTCTTGCCGGGAGAAGCGCTCTTTTTGCTCGTCTGAATCAGCTCACACGCGCGGAAGTCATTGGACGTGAACTGGACAACACAGTCCAGTCCGTTAGTGTCCACAAAACTTCAACTCTTATCTCCAGAGACGTTCGTCAACAGGTAACGAGGCGTTGATTGTGTTCTGAACGTGTGAAAAGCCCAGCTGAACCCGTGTGGGAAAGTGCCACCCTGTCTGCTCAAAATAATTAACTTCCTTTAAACTTAGCTTTCATTTCTATTTTCTTCCTCCTTATTCTTCTTATTTTTCTTAAGCCATTAATCTGTCAAGTAAATGTGCCAACAGAAAAGTTTCTGTCTGTTTGATTTTAATTTGAATTCTTGTCAACGTAGTTTAGTAGATCAGAGCTAATATTGATACAAATGTTTAATGTACTTTTATGATTATTTCAATAAAAGGTCTATTTTCTGGTGGACCAACATAAATTGAAGTCTCTCGTGAAATTACATTTCTGGCTAATCACTTTAAAGCAATTTAATACCGGAAAAAGGGTGAACTCGCAAATGAATTTGGGTCAGATCAAGTCTGCTCCAACTTCTCTAAAATATAGGTAAGTCAGTAAACTGACCAATAAGTCCTATATTATTACAGTAATGGTGGCCCCGTAAGTGTTTAAATACCTTACCGCCCATATTAGTACACAGGCAAAATTACACCAGTCTTGGCCTCCCTGCACTGGCTACCGGTTCATATTCGAATCCAGTACAAAATTCTCCAGTATGTCTACAAATCGCTGAACAGTTTCGCCCCCGCCTATCTCTCTGATTTGATACACCCATATGCCCCACCACGTGCTCTGAGGTCAGCGGACCAGGTACTTTTAACAATACCAGGGGCTCGTCTTAAGCACAGAGGTGACAGGCCCTTCTCTGTAGCAGGACCAAGACTCTGGAACGAGTTAAGCCTCCAGTATACCTGAGCGTCCTGGCTTTACGCCACTCTACGCGCGCATTCTGTGCGCTCGCGTTTTCGCTCCAAATCCTTGTTGTAATTTGATCAGCTGCGCGCGAAGCAGGACAAACTTAGGTCGCTGATTGGTCACTTGCTGACACGCCTACTGAAAAGATTGACAGCGAGTGGGACAAGCCGCTGTCTCTGCTCCAGACGAGCAGCGGTTCGCTCGGCTGCTCCCGCTGCGTTCTTTCTATCTTTATATGTTAATAAAAACTAATAAAAAGTGGGGAAAAAAACAGGGAGCGCTTTTCCTGCAGCCCACAACCCACCAGGAAATATTTAAAACCTTGTGCAGCCAGGTAGGACCTGAATTCATTCATTTCAGTCATCGAGTGAACAGAGGACGAATCGATTACTTGACTTTTGGCAAAAAAACAAAAGAAAAGGCCCGGTCAGCGATAAAGAAAAGGAATTTAATTCATTTGTGTAACATACAAAACAGTCCGGCGCCGGGGAAGTTTATGGTCAGACACCGCGCAAGCGTGCGCGGTCGTAAAAAAAGAGCTTTGCGCGTTCGTGCCCTGAGGGGCTGGGCGGGGTTACGTTTTTGCCTCAGCGTACGTACGTCGTACAGAGGCGTATAGCCAGTACGCGCAGTTCTACTGGGGGCTTTACCTCTGCTTATCAGACAGGCCCCTTCCCTCTCGGTTTTCAAATCTCGTTTAAAGACCCATTACTATTCTGTCGCTTTCAACACCAGCTGATCTGTGTTTGGTCGTTTTATTTATAATCTGCAATGTTCTTATGTCTATTTTTTGTACTTCATTGTGTGTGTACTTTATTGTGTGTTGCCTGTTGTTTGTTTGTACAGCACTTTGGTTGGCCTTGTCACTGTTTAAAGTGCTCTATAAATAAAATGGTATGGTATGGTATGGTATGAGAGAGAAATACAGATTTTTTTTAACAAGTTAAAACAAAGATATCAAGTAGCAAAACAGACAGATTATAAGGTAGATGTAGAAAATCAAAAACAGGAACATATCTGCATTGGTTTTTGCCAGGAGTCCAACAGATTCTTATGGTGTGCTCACACCAAAAACGTTTTGACCTCCGAAAACGCTCCTCACGCACGGAAGTGGACGCGCTGCCCAGTGTTGTCCAAACTGTAGTGTTGCGGCGGCTTCGTTGCTGTGGCGACGGGGTGTGGGAGGAGCTTACCGGTATACAGAGTCCTGCGCACAGAGTCACTGCACTCCGCCAGGCGAGGAGCCTTTTATTTCCGTCTCTGTCGAGCAGACTTGACTGGTCGTGAAGGAATTGTCGCGAACACACAGCTACAATGAGTTTCTCTTCCATAGTCCACGAGCTCGCGAGTCTTTTCTTTTTTTTCCGACAAACAATACGTCACATGGTGCGCGCGCACCCTCGTTTCCGCGTCACATAGGGACTCTCCCACTGCCCCCTCTCTTCTGCCCCCCGACTCTCCCTGATTGGTTGACACACCAACCAATCAGGTGGAGTTGAGCGGCGTTTGAAAGTTTGAACCGCGAAAACTTCAGCTCAGCTGAAGCGGAACTTGGAAGCCGACGCCGGTTCACGTGCACGGAAAAACGCTCCTCAGAACGCGCAACACGCACGCGACCTGACGCCAGACGCCAGGAGGTGCCTAGGTGCGTCCACCATTGACTTTACATGGAGGCTGGAAGCTTGGAGGTAAAAACGCTGTTTGGTGTGACCACACCATTAAAGCCAATTAAAGAGGTCATGGCCGAGAGCTTCAGATCATTTTGTAAGATATTCCAGGAAGCAGGAGCGGAGTATGAGAAGGCCCTTTTGCCAAGCTCAGTTCTCACTAGCTATGTTTACATGGACATAAGTAATCGGATCAAATGGCTGATCGGATCAAAAGTACGTCATGTAAACACCCCGTTCGGGTCATTTTTTGTGTATTCGGCGTGATCCGACCTAATTTGTGATCAGATCGAAACGGGTGGTTTACGCCGATCCGTTACCCGTTCGGTGCTCATGTAAACACTTTTTCTGTTCCTTTTATCGGACTGTGGGAAACTGTCCTGACTGCGCATGTGCGCTGCGCGCACCCCCATCCCCCCCCCTCTCCCCCCTCGTGTTTCCTTCTCCGCCTGGGCTGGCTAGTGGGTAGATGCTAACGCATGGTGGGGAAGCAAAACTGGTTGGTGAGCGATGCAACATTTCTAATGGAAATGTTAAAATAGCTCAAAACTATCAAACGCCTTGACCGAACGTTTAGGAACACGGAGTTATTTAAACAAGTACATGAAAAGCTGGAAGAAGCCGGAGATTGCTGGAAGAGCTTAAACAGCGTATATGCAGGGTCTTGAAAGTTATTAAAAGTTGATAAATCAATTTTGGGAAAATTAAGGGTCTTGAAAAGTATTAAAAAGTCTTGAAAGCGATTTGATGAGGTATTATTTTTTTTGCTGTTCTAGCTTTAAATAATTTGACAGCAAAAAGTATGCATGACTAATATTTGTTTTCCTCACCGCGGATGATTCGGAAACCGCTTCGCACAAATTTAGAGTGTCAGGTTACAACAGCCTTTACGGCTAGGCCTATCTTGTGCGCATGCCTGGCTGCTTTATCTCCAAGTTGAGCTTGTGCGTTTGAGTAAGTTGCCGCGAGACCATGAGAACAATGGGTAAATGCAAGTTTTCTGACTCCTGGTTGGAGATGCCTGATTTTCAAGAATGGCTGAGGCCTGTCGCCGAGAATAACCGTGTTTATTTCTTATTCGCCATTGTTCAACCAAGTTACTTTAAAATAGCTACGAGTCTTGTTGTAACCTAAGCTATATTTTCTTAAACCTAGTCGTGGTTCAGTTTCTTCTTTTGAACTTTTTTCTTTCCACTGTATCTCAGTTCTGTTGTAGGTTTGAGATTCACAGATTTAATTGAAAACAACAGCAGTTTTGTAAATCAAAGATTTGTTGCTTAATAAAACAAAGTGACGATAAGGTCTTGAATTTATTTTGGAAGGTCTTTAAAAAGTCTTGAAAAGGTGTTGAAATTAACTTCATTATTCCTGCATATACCCTGTTAAAGCTAAGTACTACAAAGCTAAAAACAAAAACGAGAGAAGTGGCTCCGACCCCACCACTTTTTCATTTTACGTGTTGATGGATGAACTGATGAGAGATCTGCCACTTCCAACACAGCAGGCAGCGGTGTGGATCTAGGTGATGAGGAGGAGAGGAATCTGAGGAGAGGAAGCTAACCAGGAGCAAAGCATCGTTTCTGGTAAGTTAGACTCTTCCAAACACATGAACCCTCTGTACTGTATTACTTGAGTAATTAGAAACAACAAATATGTTAAAATGTAATTATAATAAGAAATAAGAGTAGCTGTAGGGCTAGCATAGAACTACAGTATACTGTATTGTACATTATAACACTACTCCAACTAACCACATAATTAACCTAACATTTCAACATATCAGGGGCCCAGTTAAACTTCATTTTGTTTGTTTTTCAGATGATGAGTCCGGCTTTGAAGAGGCAGCTGGCAGCAGCACACAACAGACAGTGGCAGGTGATGGTGGCAGGTGATGGTGGCACGTGGCAGGTGGCAGGTGATGGTGGCAGAAGATGCAAGAGTCCCACGTCTTAGGAATCCCAAGAAGTTCACACATGAGCTTTAGAACAACTCAAAACTGATTTGAAAATGTTTCAATTCTCCACAACCATGTTTCTTTGTCCCCTGACAGATCTGTAAATGTATTTTTTACACAGACATTAGGATTGATAGTTTATGGTACAATTAAGGTACATGTCCTAACTTAATACAGTCAGGTGGTTTAATAAGGACTCTGAGTTTCTGCATGACTCACAGGATAAAAACACATTTGCTGTTCTATCAGGATACAGAAACATACATTTTGGAAGTAAAATCGATTATTTTGTCACCAATTTTGTTGTCCGAAATCACATGCATACATTGAAATTGTGAAAGTATGTGATGAGTTGATAAAGAAGTTACTGAATTACAGGTTACTGTAGTTTTTAAATGACCAAAGAATGTTTTTTTGTTGTTGTCATCATTACAAGATGTGATCTGTGCACATCGTCTGTTTTGCACACACGTTTTGAATGTTTAATTTTTATGTTTTTCTGATATACCTCAAATTGCACTAAGAATGAAACATGTTTCAAACAAGCAATATCAATTGTTTACGAGAATTTGTTAAAATGTTTGGTCCATTAAAGAGCTCAGATGTTCACTAGTATTTGCAGTTTTTTATTGTGATAATAATTTTATACAAATGTTAACTGGATGTGAACACAAATACATAAGTCTCTTTTTAGAAGAACTCTCCACTGTGACTTCAGCAACCCGGTCATCTCTACCTCCATCCTGACAGCACCAAGGTAAACATTAAATGACTTGTTGAGGAGTCAGATGAGGAGTTAGCGTATCCTTTAACGAGCCAGTCCAACAGCGGTATGCAGGATCACCAACAATGAAGAGACGGACGTCCTTTCCTTCAATGTTCCTCACAGATTGCAAAAAAAGGACATGCCAATATTTAGTGTTCAACTTTTTGTTTAAAGTTATGGTTCAAACAAATTTTATTTGAAATAAAACTTTACAGCTAAGTATGTCTACTGATTACTTAGCTGTAATAGTTGTAAAACTAAATACAATATAGTAAATTTTAGCCTTACATTTTGGCAAGATTTAACTATTTGTTTAAAGATATGGTTCAAACAAACATTTTTTTAAATAAAACTTTACAGCTAAGTATCTCTACTTAGAGATACTTAGCTGTAATCGTTGTAGTAATACTAAATACAATATAGTAAATACAGTATTAGCCTTACTTTTGTCAACAGATGAGCCCTTAGATAGAGGTCTGAGTGGCACAGGACATTGGCATCATGGCACTGCCTGGCATCTTGCAACTGATGCTCCAGAAACAGGAAAACAGAGGAAGAATAGTAATTAATAACAAATACAGACAGTATCACGCAGACAGGTAGAAAAATAAAGGACAAAAAAGTTTATTAAAGCATACAGCGTTTTTATTGTCTTACCAACAGTTGTCCACGACAGCTTGGAGGACAGAGGACGTCCAGCGCTCTCATCCTGTGAATAAAAAAACTAAAAGCACGCGCTGCTTCACTTGTAGTTCAATCAGGGAGTGCAGTAAAAACTCAATCGCCGTCATTACAATCTGGTGCGGGTCCATTTTTGACGCGTGTGTTTACTTTCGTCCCGGAAGTATCTTCTTCTTCTGTGGTTTTTACGAAAGTAACTTCCTCTTCGTTTTTTTTTATGGAGAGTGTACCACTCTGCGCATGTCAGAACTTCTGATCAGAATAAAAGCCTGCTGCATGTAAACACTCGTCATGAACGGATTGTGCCCATGTAAACTGTACTATCTAATTATGCGATCAGAACACATTTCAATCCGGTCACAGAATTTTGCCCATGTAAACATAGCTTCTGATGGAACACTGCAGGTAATCATGTCCTGAAAGCGCATTCTATAGCTTCACTCACACAAAGACATGTAGGAGGAGATGTTTTTAGCCGGAATCCTTAAAAAGTGACATACTAGGTGACCTAACACGGTAACATAACACGGCTGATAAAGGACATGGCGCCCCCTTCATTTTCATGAGTCCCATCTCCAAATATGGTATGGGACTGACACTGGTCTGTTCCCGCCCTGTTCTGTTTGCTGCAGCGAGGTGTACTTGCTCTAAACTGCTGGTATAGACAGTGACAGCTCAACTGTGTCTCCCTCACCAGCGCAGCTTGGCTTTTTTCTCTCCCCCCACCCTGCTCTGGGCTGCCGGTGCGGACGCAGCTTGGCTGGGTCCTCCCCCCTCTAAACTGCCGGTATAAACACGCGCAGGTCAGCAGTGTCTCGAGTTCCAGTCGGTCCATGGACCAAGAACAGAGGCAGGTGATCAAAGACAGAACTTCAGAGAAATGAATCATTCCTGCAGTAGCAGATGAAGCTGAAACACCAACAAGCTTCAGGGTCAGCTGATCACCTTGTCACAGGTTCTGGAAGTTACAGCTCATTTAAAGGCTACATATATTTTGTTGTATGTTACATTTATGCTCAGCAGATATTAAGCTTAGTTTTATTTAGTTATTTTTGGGAAACTTCACCTGCACTTTAGTTTTTGTGGTAGATTTTGTTCATCTATATTTTGTGCAGAGTTTTCAATCAAAATAACAGAAAGATCATTTTTATTTTTATACTTGGAGACTGAATGCTTCACCAAATAAAGTACTTTCAGTTAAATTAACCCTTGTTTTCTTCAGTTTGTGTATAATACTGCAAAGCAACATGTTAAGTTAATTTTGACAAATGAATAACTATGATTTCTATTTATTTATTTACTTTTGTTTGTTATATCACAACATTTATTGTTATGCTGGTGAAGATTCTCAGTCGTCCAGGACATGATAAACGCCTTTTTGAACATTTATTGTTATCATCAGAATGCTCTGAAATATCATAATATATTATATGAGTCATATCGCCCACCCCTACTGTACATACATAGTCTTGTTGTATCTCGGTGCAATGATAATAAAGCTTATTCTGATTCTGATAAACCCTTATAAGTACTGTCCACAATACTATTTTGCCAGGCAAGCTTTGCCTTTAGGTTAATTTTTATTGTTTGCAAAAGACAAGTACCGGTAGATTTTTTGCCTGTGTACCTGCCTAAACACTTTTGTTCTTTTTGCTTTCCTTTAGACCATGAATCAGCTGTTGGAGAAGATGAAGCAGGGTGAACACGTGTTTGATGTGAATGCTGAGCCCGAGCCTGAACCAAAGGAAGACGGTTGCCTTGACTTTGATGCAGATTATGAGGAGGGATCAGTTGACTCTGAAGAGGAGTCTAAGGAGCACAAAGAGGGCTGTGAAGGCTCTGGATCTGCCAAAGGAAGGTAATGTTGAGGGTTATGCCTCTGACCACAGGTTGAGAGTGAATAAACATTATTAGCAAATTGTGTTTTTGGAGGTGCATGTGTTACGGTGTAAACAATGAACGGGGATTGAGTTGTTGATTCCGCAACATTTAATTAAAGATCTGCAACAAAAATAGTTTAGTAATACAGTCGTTACACCTCGCTCATATACATCTTTCATCTTATAAATGGTCATATTGTGATATTTTCCTGAGGAAGCCGTTTCTCCCGCAAGCTCTTTGTCATTAATTACGATGAAGTTTCTCGGTAAACATTTGAGCTCCATGGCTTCAGCGGTGTGTTTTCAATCCGGGGTGGGCGCTCTGATTTCAGGCAGCTGCTCTTAGCTTGCCCCTGGAGCTCCGTGGCTTCAGCGGTGTGTTTTTCTTTTTCAATCTGGGGTGGGCGCTCTGATTTCAGGCAGTTGCTCAGAGCGCCCACCCCGGATTGAAAAAGAAAAACACGTCGCTGAAGCCACGGAGCTCGAATGTCCAACGTAAAACTAACTTGACCGCGGTTTAATGTGGTGCTATGGCTCTGCAGACATTGAACGTTGCTGTCTTGCTGTCTTTAGTGTAAAATACTTCCACACAACGGACATGTTACGATGAAAAGTCGGCTAGCTGCTAGCTAAGATGCTACTCACCAGTGTTGCCAGATCTCGCGACAGAAACAAGCGACCAGCTCCATGAAAACAAGCCCAAAACAAACGACCCGCTCCTTGAAAACAATCCCAAAACAAGCCCAACTGAGTGAGTACAGTATTTTCTGGACTATAGGTCGCACCTTTATACAAGTCGCTTTGTCCAATTATTGTCAATAAATTGGAAAAATCCATAAACAGGTCGCACCTTTATAAGTCGCACCTACGTTACCGCTGACGTGACGCGTCACCGCTGAGACAACCCGGAAATGTGGTCCGAGTGTTTAGCTCTGCTGCAAATGTCTGCCACAGGAGCGCATAGCAAGGCTTTAAGAAGATTAACACTTAAAAACAATTATTTGTTTGATAAAAATTATAGCAATATGTGTCTGAGCTGAACTTTTCCTTAATAAATGAACGTAATTGTGAAATGAGCTGGATTTAAACATTTGTTTCGCTACGTCTGATGATGTGTGCGCGCAGCGGGCGGAAACCCTGCATTTGGTTAAAATTTAACAACAGAAATGCCTAAAAATATATATTTGTTAGCTGACATTATTGTAAGAGTGTGTCTCAGTTTAACTTTTGTTAAAGGAGACCACAGATATGTTTTTAAAATTTTTATGGTATTTCTTTGGGGTTACCAGACACTGTTTATTCAATTTAATACACAAAATAATTCTTAGATAATCAATTATACCCTTTTTAATTCTGCCATTTTTAACTTTCGTTTTGAACGACCGGTTTATGATAATGAGATCTCGTGGCACGCCCTTCAAAGTTCTGCTTGCATTAACTCCGCCCTCCAAAGGCAGACGAGGAAGTCAACTCACGTTACTACCACAGACTGAACTGGACCACGGCAGATCAGAGTGTACAAGTTGTCGTGTCATTTTTTATTCTTCCTCTGTAATGTCTCCTCTGACTCTCCCACCCTCTGCCTGTGCGCGCGAGCTGGATGGAGCAAAGCACACACACACACTCACAGCGGGGCTATCTTTTTATCTGTGTTTCTCCGAGGAGCCGTGCTGGCAGCTGGCCCGACACACAAACACACACACTCACACAAACATGCACACATCTGTTCCCATCTGAAAACTATCAATTTTAAATCTGCTTAGTGCTCCATTATCTGCGCCAGGAGTTTAAAAAAAAAAGGGGGAAAAAAAAAAGATCATGGACAAGATGCGAACCCAGGTCTCCCGAGTGGCGTTCGAGCGCGCTAACCACTCAACCAAACTGGCAGTTGTACGAAAGTAGTCCTTCATCGTATAAGAAGTGTAATTCTTCTACGGTAATGTCGCCTGGACATTGCCATTAAAAATAAAATTAAGCCACGCATCTCTGCTCTCTGAGACTGGAAGAGTGTGTATCAACACATGTTGTGTAATGCAGCCAACAACGCAACATTTAACTTTAGGAGCCATTCTGCTGAGATGAACTATTCTTCTTCTTCTCCATTTGATTTATGGCGGATCGCAAACAACTGTTAGGTGCATACCGCCACCTAGTGTGCAGGCTGAGATGAACTCAGGAACCGCGTGGGTGGAGCATTACCAGGGGTTGCTAGGTGACGGGGGCGGGACAAAGGTTGGGATGGGTTGTGGCTGTGGGTTGTGGCTGCGGTTTGTGACGTAACAAACCGCAGGAAGTGCAATCGGGCCGTTTCTATCTAAGATAAATAAATATACTTATAGTAAATAAACCACTGGGTGCATTTTTTTGGCCTTAGGACTGTTTTTTTATGAAGTAAATACCCAAAGTTGAGTACAAAAACATTAAAAAGTGAATTTTGCATCTGTGGTCCCCTTTAATAAAATGATTATAATGGTCAAATCAGCTGAATTTAAATAGTTTCGCTACCACGTAAACAACCAGTGCGCGCACCCACAGAGCAGAACCGCTGTGAGCGAGCGAACAAACCTGCATCTATTTTAATTTTAGCAAGATAAACACCTAAGAAATAGATTTGTTAGCTGACAGTATTGTAAGAGTGTGTCTCAGTTTAACTTTTGTTAATAAATGCACTTTGACGGTTACAACAACATAAATAAAGTGGCTTTAAAATTATTACACGCTCACCCGCCCATAAAGATGACAGAAACAGATATTTATTTTATGGTTTTTATTCAAACAAATTGTTTATTCAAACCCTTCGAATTCCTCGTCCTCTGTTTCGCTTGTAAAAAGTTCAGCCAGAGAACGAGGAAGGTTTTTCATCGTCAAAGGTCCCTGTCCCTCCATCTCCTCCTCCTCACCGCTGTCTGAGTCTTCTGCAGCTTCTGCTGACGGTGGGAGAATGCCAGCCTTTCTGAAGCCAGCCACTATGGTTCTGGTGCCTGCGCCCCTAATAAGCGCTATTTTAGAAGATGAGCAGCGGACTCGCTGCACCCGGTCCGACCCGGTCACATCGCATGCGGGGTCTGTGTTGGTGATTAAAATATATAGTAATCACGTTGATAACTAAGTATGCAATGGACTTGTCGCATTTTCTTAGCAAAAAAGGAGCTATAGCTATTGCTATCTGATGCTATCTGCGATTCGCGAGTGAACGGCTCCACCGAGGCGAAGAAGTAATTTATCCACAGTATTCCTACGCCCCATGATGCTTTGCGCGAAATGTGCACACGACTTCCGGTTGACCGGAAACACCGTTTGTTTACATGCGAGTAATACAGTTGAAGACAGTCCAAACTTTGTTGTTTTAGTTCATTAAAAATGTGGGAACACCACTCGTTTTGTTAAAAGAGGAGGGACAAATAAAAAGAAATTACAGATGTTACCTGATCGCGCAGACATAATTTAAAAATAACGCGTTTGCTCCGGCCTCTCGGCTAAGGTTTATTAGCAGCTATCTCGGCTAAAGATACCAGTCGCGTCTGAGATCTATCGTTTTAAGACAGTAAATCTTCCAAAACTCTCATTAATAAACCCTCCCCGACTAAAAAGATGTTACCTGATCGCGCAGACATAATTTAAAACTACATAAATAGCGAACGCGTTTGCTCCGGCCTCTCGGCTAAGGTTTATTAGCAGCTATCTCGGCTAAAGATACCGGTCGCGCCTGACATATATCATTTTAAGACAGTAAATCATCCAAAACTCTCATTAATAAACCCTCCCTGAATAAAAAGAAATTACAGATGTTACCTGATCGCGCAGACACAGCCATAGAGTAGGATGCAGGAACACTCTTTCTTTGTTTTGGGTCCGTGTTGAAAACACTGTTGTTTTAGCCAAAGATTTAGCTTGGTCCGGTTGTTGGTGCAGCCGCGAACAGCACAGCAGGTACCTGAACCCCGGTAGGACATTTCAGTAAACGTTCCGTTTAAACAAAAGCTGTGTTTGCTCCGATAAAATGAATGAAAATAACTTTCAAAAACACCCGCGATACATACTCCACCTATGGAATAAAGGCACTTCCGGTGTCGGACAGGAAGTACAATGCACATTCGCTTCTATAGTGACACCCCCAAGAATACTGTGGATACGGCTGGAACTGCAGGGGGTGGGGCTATACTTAAAGGGGACCACATATTCCACACACAAACAGAGTGGTGTGGTGTATGCAGTCCAGTGCAGCGAGGTCTGCTCAGACCGTTACATTGGAGAAACGAAGCAGCCTCTTCACAAACGAATGTCCCAACACAGGAGAGCCACCACCTCTGGACAAAACTCAGCTGTTCACCTTCACCTCACGGACAAGGGACACTCATTTGAGGATGAAAATGTGCAAATTTTGGACCGAGAACACAGATGGTTTGAGAGAGGTGTGAAGGAAGCTTTGTATGTTAAGAGAGAAAAACCTTCTCTTAACAGAGGAGGAGGTCTGAGATTTCAACTTTCCAAGACTTACAACTCAGTTTTGGGGCTGATTCACAAACGTCTTACACCGGATGGGAGCAGAGGTGTCTTGTCTGTGAATTAGACTAACAAAGTTTGTTGAGAAGCCCCTGTTGTTGGGCTGTGAGGTGTTTTTTGTCAATTTACATACAGTTGTTGTGTTTTCTGTCAGAGACTTCAAGGGAACTCCCTACTGTTAAGGTGTGATCTGTCAATTTACATGTATGTGTTACCTCAGCTTGCAATTTACATATGATGGTGCGTGACTCCTGTTATAAATCCACACGCACACACAGTCTAGTTCATTGAATTGATAAAGCTCCTCGGATGAGAAGCGAAACGTCTTCTGTTACAAATAAAGTCCAGTTGATCTTGAATTGAACGCCTTTTTGACATATTCAAAATTCACTTTTTAATGTTTTTTTACTCAAATTTGGGTATTTACTTCATAAAGAAACAGTCCTAAGGCCAAAAAAATGCACCCAGTGGTTTATTTACTATAAGTATATTTATTTATCTTTGGTAGAAACACTCCGATTGCACTTCCTGCGGTTTGTGACGTCACAAACCGCAGCCACAACCCACACCAAACCTGAGTCCAGCCCCTCACCTAGCAACCCCTGGTGCGGCTCAACCCACTTCACTATAAAAGACGTCACGGTTGCCGAGCAGTTTAGGAACTGACCTGGCGGTCATTTATTTATTTATTCATTTATTTAGCCCCCGGGGGGGCTATGGGCTCAGCCCTGCTCCAGCCAGCAGCACATCTTGAGTAAAACCAGAATGTTTTATTACCTTGTTTGAATGAACTCTGTCTCGTTGAAACTGTGCACACACACTCTCGCGGTTTGGACTTGTTTCTTATATGATGGAGGACTGCTCTTACACAACTGTCAGTTTGGTCGAGCGGTTACGACACTTGAGCGGCACGCAGGAGACTAGAGTTCGCGTCCTGTCAACGGCATCGTTTTTTTCCCCCTTTTTATTTAAAGCCTTTTGTTTCGGAGAAATCGGGGTGAAACTAGATATATACATCGACATAATAATACTTTATAATTGTTATTTTTACGTTTTAGTTCAATTTTTAGTGTAATATCGCTCCCAACGCGCAGCCGGCAGAAAACTGTGCACACACACACACTTACTCGCGGGACGACAGTCTGTACCATCAAGCACCACTGATCGATATATTTTCAGATTAGCAACTTATTTATTTTAAGAATACCTTTCACTTCATCAAAATCTAATCAAAACTTCAGCGTTCTAAATGTAGGTGGTTGTGATTGTTTCTTATACGATGAAAGACTGCTTTTTGCATAACTGCCCGGTTGGTCTAGAGCACATATGTCAAAGTGCCGGCCCGCGGGCCAGATCCGGCCCGCGGACTCATTATTTATGGCCCCCTGGATGATTTGAAAAAAAAAATAATAATAATAATAAATTTTTTTTGGGTGATGGCCTCCCTTCTCCCCTTATAGCCATCCTCTCCACACCATTATTATGAAATATTTATTCTAGTAATTATCTAGTGGAGTTTTTTATTATTATTAAAGCTGCACTACTGTATGTAACTTTGTAATGCAGTCTGTAACTTTTCTAACAATACATTTTTAACACATTTCTTCACTCTGTCACTATCTACTGACAGACTGATGTTAGACAAAGTAATCTCTGAAAAAAACTATAGTCCCCTTGCTTCTCTATCAGCATTTATAAAAACACTAAAAACACAGAGTGACCCGCCGTTAACCAGCCAATAAAAACAGAGTTTGTAACCAGCCAATAAAAACAGAGCTTGAATTTGAATCAGCCAATAAAAAACAGAGCTTGAATTTGAATTTCAGCAGAGCAAGGTGGAGCAGAGCCATATAAGGCTCTGAGGGGGAGGGATCAGAATGCTTTGCCTGTTGAAAATATTTCTAAGTTCTGCGCTCTACAGAAAGTTACACATAGCACCTTTAATGTATAATATACTGTAATATTGAGCATGCATCAGGGTTATTTATAATATATTTGTTATAAATAACTATATTATAAAATAATGTAAAATACTAAAAGCAGGAACATGTCTGTGTTGATTTATGCCAAGAACTTAGCAGATTTTAATTTAATTAATTTATTCATTCATTTAAAAGAGACTAAATAAAACAAGTTAATCAAAAAGAAAACAATGAATGAAAAGAGTGCAGAAAGAAGAGAAAAATCTTATATCACCCCCTTATAATAAATATTGAACCAGTCCGGCCCTTGGCTTGTAGCAAATTTGTTTTTTTGGCCCTCTGTGTATTTGACTTTGACACCCCTGGTCTAGAGGTAGTGAATTGGACTCGTTATCCGAAGGACACGGGTTCGCTTCCCGGTCGCGGCATCTTTTTTTTTTTTTTTCCGGAGAGATCGGGCTGCAGTTAGCTGCTGGCTTTTGAGGACAGTGTGGGTCCGGTCCGGTCAGAGGTTAGGTTGCCTCATATGGACAAATTAACTGGAAACACTCTTTGCGTTTGTCTGGATTGGATGTGCAACCGTGGACCAAAGCGCTGCATGCAACTAGCAGGAGCTACGCGGGCTGTTTGTTACCGAATGAGGAGGAAGAGCTCGGATTCGGGAGGGCATGATAAAAAGGAGCAGCTAATGGCGGCGCACACAAACAGCTTTCGGTAAGTTATTTTTTAAGCTAGCACTAACAGTAAGTCAAACAAGTAATAAAAAAAGGCTAATTTTAAAACAACAACAGATTTGAGATACTGGCAGTTACAGAGGGCGGAGACAGAGTTTTGACGGGCGTGCACTTCCGAGCTCATTATCATAAACAGCCTGTTTTGAACGGAAGTGAAATTTGGCAGAATTAGAAAGGGGATATTTTATTATCTAATCATTATTTTGTGTATAAAATTGACTGAAAATGGTCTGGATAGCACACAGATACATCACAAAAAATTATATATCCTACATTTGGTCCCCTTTAAGAAGACCGCGTGATGAAACGCGGTCACATTTAAAACACGCCTAAAAAATCCTGAAACAGACATATCTTTATACACAGTTTGATCTATAACTCCAAAATTAATTGAGCTACAATTTTGAGACTTTTTACTCATTTACAAGATTACAATTATGACATTTATAATGTTTATTGAAGAAAATATTGAAATTCACTTTACACGGTCTTTAAGATCCTCGAGACATGATAAGAGGTTTAATGGACCAGGCACCAGGCATTTATTGTCAGAATATGTGCCCCCAGACTACTCTGTCATATAGTGCAGCTTTCTTGTAGTACAAGAATCTGTCAACAGATGGAGTTTCACAGAATATAGCTTGCTTTCAGCACACACACAGACTAAAAGATCGACACGAGTCTTTATGAAGCTTGGCTGTCTGACACATGGTTACAACCATTATACCTTCGAAATGAACACACTAATTATCTAAACATAATAACTAGACAGAACAGTGCCAAACACTTACGGAATGAAATTATTTTATCATTATTTTACCTGTAAAACCCAGTCTTATCTAGGTAATGTGACCAGTACTGGTCGAATGCCATAAATATTAATTACATTTTTTGCCTTGCTATTTGCTGTGGATTATCAGCCTCTACCTGTTGGTACTGGACCCAACCTCTGTTCATCATTCATGAGAGCAGCTTGAGAGTTTCATCTTCACAGGGGTGCTCCCCTCTGCCCAATTCAAACTCCAGTTGGACTCCAATGTCGGACCTGTTGGCCCATTTGATCTATGAAGCTGTCTGGTCATTTCTGCATCAGTCCCCAAATCCCCATCATTTTCAAATTTCTGATTATCTGGGGTCATTTAACCTCAGTGTTTCCCTTACCATTATATAGGTGGGACGCCCCGCCTCCTCAACAGAACAGAGCGCACCGCCTACCCAACGCTCCAAACACCTGTTGGCACTGATGTAATGCTAAACTAGCAGCTCGCACTGCAAAGCAACCTCATGCTGAACACTCAGCTGACACCCACCACACACACACGCACACGGCTCACGTTTCTGTCTCATCCTCCCCACGGATGGAAAAAATAATAAAAAATGAACACGTGGCTGAAATGTTTCTCCTCTGCTCGGCTCCTACTGCGCGCGGCTCCACACACACACTTAGCGCACGGCCCACGTTTGTCTCACCTTCACCACCAAAAAATAAATAAATAAAACAAAAGCGGCTGAAATGGTTGTCTCTCCTCTGCTCTTAAACTGCGCGCATTTGGCTTTGTCTCTATCTTCCAGTATAAGTGGTGCAGTGTTGCCAGATCTCGCGACAGAAACAAGCGACCAGCCCCATGAAAACAAGCCCAAAACAAGTAAATTGTTCTTTGAAAACAAGCCCAACAGGCAACACACCCCATTGTGTAAAACGAGGGCCATTTTTAAACAGTATAAACATACATTTATTATGGCATTACATATAAACAGCAAAATTATGCTAAACACTTTGAAGAACATATCCACTCTAAAAAATAAAAATACATTTAAATTAATCCCATTAAGCCTCTGGGACTCATTTACCAGAGAGACCTGAATTTTAAACTGAGTGATGACAAAAATGGACAACGACAACAACAGACAATCATAAATGATGCGTACAAATAAAAAAAATAAAAAATTTTAAAAATTAAA
>JBBPBX010001987.1:0-19716 GCA_038048925.1 Garcialebias charrua | reverse complement strand
CCTGTTTAAAGTGCTTTATAAATAAAATGGTATGGTAAATGGTATGGTATCACCTCACGTTCCCTGCAGTCATTGGACTTGATTTCATTTCCCTCTCTGGTCTGCAGTTTGATGATTCTGAAAAAACGTTACTGGTTCAAGTTCAACAGAAAACAACAATACAGTTTTCTAAAAGAATTTGCTTCATGGTCAAATGAACCTCATCAACAGCTTGCCTTTTACTCGGCAATCACTCCTGGCAATCTGATTACACTAGGGACAAATGAAGAGTTTTTTTCAGAATGCAGTCACCAATGCACACCTGGATGATTTCGGGAAACAGTCATTGTTGTGTCAACTGCGGAAAAAATTCTGATGTATGTACCACCCAACTGGGATGTACAAATATACTCACCCATAAGATTTATCTTTCTCATGATTTGCCGATCAAACAGAAACCGTATTGAGTTTCACCTGCTAGGCTACAGCTCATTAAAGAACATATGGATGAAATGTTGGAGAAGGATATCATTGAGCCATCTACATCATCATATGCTGCTCCAGTTGTTTTGGTGCCTAAAAAGAATGACCCCAAATTACGTTTTTGTGTTGATTTCAGGAAACTTAACGCATACACACACAGACGCATATCCATTGTCAAACATTCAAGAAATTTTAGAATCTCTTTCTGGAGCAGTGGTTTTTACGACACTAGATTTGAACAGTGGCTACTGGCAAGTCCGTATGAATCCAGAAAGCCGTGAAAAGACTGCTTTTGTTTGTCCATATGAGAGTCAGAGAGAGTCAGAGAGTCTTTATTGTCATTTGCACCGCATGTGGTACATGTGATGAAAACGAGATTATGTACACGAGGTCCCAGTTACATCCAACAACAAATGAAAGAGAAAAACAGTAATAACATCTAGAACTAACTAAGAAAAACATCAACTAGTAATACACTAAGCCTAATATAGTGGGAATAAACAGCAGCACGAACATGAGTTTGTATGAGCAGATGGTCACAGATGAACACAGCAACAAGAAAACAGATCAGCATCAGTATGATGTGATATTTTGCAGTGTTTATTTTTATTTTATTTTTATTTATTCATGAGTCTAACAGCCTCAGGGTAGAAGCTGTTCCTCAGTCTAGTGGTTCTACACTTGATGCTCCTCAACCTCCGTCCTGAGGGGAGTGGGGCAAAGAGTGAGTGTGCTGGATGAGTGAGGTCTTTCATGATGCAGGTGGCTCTTTTCCTGCATCTGGAGGTGTAAATGTCTGTGATGGTGGGGAGACTGACTCCAACATCTTCTGTGCAGCCTTCACCACTCTCTGCAGAGCTTTCCTCTCTTCAACTGTGCAGCCTCCATTAGTGCATTAACAGAGTACCCGAGTTTTCGACAGCTCGAGTGCTTTGACTTCTATCGAGGCTTTTTTGTCCACCTCGGGTACCCGTAGTGACTTCACATTTCACATTTCACAGCGCGCGGGGCAGCTTTTAGCTTTTAGTAGACGCTACAAAATGGATTCCTGTGTGCGCACGGATGTTAATGGAGCAGGCCGTCTTGTCAAAAAGGTAAAACAGTTTATAATTTTATAAAATGCGCTACTTCGTGTTGACTTTCTTTGTAGTAGATTGTGACAGCAGAGGGCAGTGTTGCAATGCAGGTCCCATATTATAACACGGCCGAAACGGCTTCCTCTCTCTCGTTTCACAAACAAAAAAAACAAATATTCATCTCTCTAGAGCTACCAAAAATCTATAAACACAATCTCTAAAAGTAAACCTAAATTGCACAGCTGCAGGCGGTGGTACGGTGTGGCTGTGGCCCCATTTGTTTTTTAAGTTTCGGTTTTCATCGCCTTATACTTTCACTTTTAATATTATTAATATAACTAATAGTTTTGTTTTTCCTGTGACTTATGTGCAGTATGATAAATGATAGGAGCATAATAAATGCTCCCAATGCTTTGTTGGTCTTTTTTTTCTTTTTGTAAAGACGTTTTTAGGCATTTATATTTATTTATTTATTTTGCATCGTAAGACACTGTGACGTCATCGGCTACTCGAGCGTCGTTCGAGTTTTTTTATGTTAATGTCGAGGTTAAAAATTATGTACTCGTTCAACCCCTAACCTCCATGCCACACGTTGATGCTGGAGCACAGGATGCTCTCCACTGCACACCTGTAGAAGGAGGTGAGGACTGGGCTGCTCAGACCAGCTCGTCTCAGCCGTCTGAGGAAGTAGAGTCTCTGATGACCTTTCTTGATCAGGCTGGTGGTGTTGTTGCTCCAGCTGAGGTTATCATTCATGTGTACACCCAAGTATTTGTAGCTGGAGACCACTTCCACTGCAGACCCACCTATTTTCAGTGGGGCATGGGTGTGTTTGTTCCTTCTGAAGTCCACAATCATCTCCTTTGTCTTCTTCACATTCATGTGAAGATTATTCTCTTTGCACCAGCTCTCCAGGTGTTCCACCTCCTGTCTGTAGCTGGACTCATCATTGTTTGTGATGCATCCCACCACCGCTGTATCATCTGCAAACTTAACAATATGACAGCCTGGAAGTGTGGCTGTACAATCATATGTGAGCAGAGTGAACAGAAGGGGGCTCAGCACACATCCCTGAGGAGAGCCAGTGCTGAGGGTTATGGTGGAGGAGGAGAAGTTGTGGATCTTCACGGACTGTGGTCTGTCTGTTAAGAAGTCTAGTACCCAGTTACAAATAGAGGGGCTTAGTCCAAGTGTAGATAGTTTGTCTATCAGAGTTTGGGGGATCATGGTGTTGAAGGCAGATGTGAAGTCCACAAAGAGCAGACGCACGTATGAGTCTTTCTGATCCAGGTGGGTGAGAGCAGTGTGGACCACGGAAGAAATGGCGTCCTCTGTTGATCGGTTCTCACGGTATGCGTATTGATGAGGGTCCTCATTGATGTTGACGGTTGCCTTGATGTGGGACATGACCAGTTTCTCAAAACATTTAGCGACTATCGGGGTGAGGGCCACCGGTCTATAGTCATTCAGACCAGTCACTGTGGAGCTCTTTGGGACTGGGATGATGGTCGCGGTCTTCAGGCAGGTGGGAACTGACTCCAGTGCAAGTGAGGTGGTGAAGATGTCAGCCAGCACCTCACAGAGCTGGTCCGCACATTCCTTCAGAACTTTCCCTGGGATGTTGTCTGGTCCGGTTGCTTTATGAGGATTAATCTTTCTGAGACTGCCTCTCACTTCTGCTGCGGACACCCTGAGATGCTCTTCATCTGGTGATGAGGTGAGTCTGGTGCTAGCTGGTCTGTTTGGATCATCAAAACGTGCATAAAACTTATTGAGGGCATCAGGCAGAGATGGGTCCCTGGGGCATTGTTTGTTTTTGCCTTTGTAATCTGTTATGCATTTAATACCCTTCCACATGCTCCGTGGGTCTTGTGAGGTGAACTGTCCCTCGATCCTCTGTGCATACTAGTGCATTAACAGAATAACCGAGTTTTCGACAGGTCGAGTGCTTTGACTTCTATCGAGGCTTTTTTGTCCAACTCGGGTACCCGTAGTGACGTCATCACGTGATAAAAACAGAGCGCGCGGTAGCTTTTAGCTTTTAGTAGACGCTACAAAATGGATTCCTTTGTGCGCACGGATCTATGAAGCTGGTCCAGTCTTGTCAAAAAGGTAAAACAGTTTATAATTTTATAAATTGCGCCACTCATTGAAACATCCTGTTGACGTTCTTTGCTTCAACACCGTAGTAGATTGTTGTGACAGCAGAGGGCAGTGTTTTATTGCAGGTCCCATATATAACACGGTTGAAACGGCTTTATCTCTCTCGTTTCACAAACAAAAAAACAAATATTCATCTCTCTAGAGCTATTAAAAATCTATAAACACAATCTCTAAAAGTAAACCTAAATTGCACAGCTGCAGGCGGTGGTACGGTGTGGCTGTGGCCCAATTTGTTTTTTAAGTTTCGGTTTTCATCGCATACTTTCACTTTTAATATTATTAATATAACTAATAGTTTTGTTTTTCCTGTGACTTATGTGCAGTATGATAAATGATAGGAGCATAATAAATGCTCCCAATGCTTTGTTGGTCTTTTTTTTCTTTTTGTAAAGACGTTTTTAGGCATTTATATTTATTTATTTATTTTGCATCGTAAGACACTGTGACGTCATCGGCTACTCGAGCGTCGTTCGAGTTTTTTTATGTTAATGTCGAGGTTAAAAATTATGTACTCGTTCAACCCCTAGTGCATACGTGGCCTTGGCCTTCTTAATGCCATCCTTCAGTTCATTCCTGCTCTTTCTCAGCTCCACTTTATCTCCTGACTTGAATGCAGTGTCTCTGGCTGCTAGCAAGGCGTGAACTTCTTTATTTAACCAGGGTTTCCGGTTCGGGTAGGATTTCACATATTTTTTTATGGATACATTTTCAGAGCATGTACTGATGTAACCCAGGACTGAGGAAGCGTACAGTTCCATGTCCACTGAACTTCCATCAGTGGCTGCTTCTCTGAAAACAGACCAGTTTGTCCTCTCAAAACAGTCTCTCAACATGGGGGAACTATCTTGAGGCCAGATTGTTATTTCTCTTTGTTCCGGCTTTGAGCGCCTGAGTGGGGGGAGTTCTCTTGGGGCCAGAATCAGAGAGTCGTGATCGGAAGCTCCAAGCGGTGGGCGTGTCTTCGCCGTGTATGCCCCCTTTACATTTGTGAAGACTTGGTCGAGCGTTTTATCTCCTCTCGTAGCTGTGAAGACGTTCTTATTGAAGGCTGGGAGGGAGACTTGAAGATCAACGTGATTGACGTCCCCGCAAACAATGAAAAGCCCCTCAGGATATTTACATTGCAGCGAGGTGAGTAAGTCATGAATTTCTCCCTGGGCGTCATTAGCATTAGCATCAGGGGCTATGTAAATAACGCTGATTAAGATCACTGAATAGTCACGTGGCATATAGTGCGGGCGACACCTTACTGTGATCAACTCCACGGCAGCTGAACAAGCTCTTTTTATCACAGCACAGTTCGTGCACCAATCTTTGTGTACGTAAATAATTCCAATTTAAGGTTATGCCATTTGGGCTGAAAAATGCATCAGCCACCTTTCAAAGACTAATGGAAGTGGTGTTAGGTGAACTTAGAGAAAAAAACTGTTTTGTGTATTTGGATGATATTATCATTTACTCCCCCAACTATGAACAGCACAGTGTTGACATACAATCAGTATTGGATAAACTACGTGAAGCAAATCTTACAATAAACATGAAGAAAAGTCAATTCTTCCATTCTTCTCTAAAATTCTTGGGACATGTCATGTTTTCATCTTGTATAGCAGTAGATCCGGACAAAATCAAGGCTGTTGAAGAATTCCCCATTCCTCAGAATATTAAACAGCTTCAGAGATTTCTAGGAATGGCTGGTTGGTACCACCGATTTGTACCTGACTTCTCTACCTTAACAGAACCTCTGAACGCTCTGAAGCGAAAAGGAGCAACATTTATTTGTACACCATCTTGTCAAAAATCGTTTGATAAATTAAAGGAACACCTGATCTCTCCACCCATCCTCGGCCATCCAGACTTAAAATTGCCATTTATTGTTTATACAGATGCCAGTGATGTGGGTTTGGGAGCTGTGTTAACCCAACAAACGGGGTTAGGCTCGGAACAGGTCATCGCTTTCGCCAGTCGGACTCTTAACACCGCTGAAAGAAATTATTCTACAACTGAACAAGAATGCCTTGCTGTTGTATGGGCCCTTGAAAAATGGAGATATTACCTGGAAGGACGACATTTCACGGTTGTAACTGACCATTCATCGTTAGTCTGGGTTTTCAAAACTCAAAAACCCAGCACTCGGCTGATCCGGTGGGCTCTCCGACTGCAGGACTTCTCTTTTACTGTCGAGTATCGAAAATGAAAATATAATACAGTCCCGGATGCACTGTCACGAGCCCCAATTGACATTTCCAACCATTCTCCACTTACTTGTGCAGTTATACTTCGATCAATGCGAGATACCTCTCACCAACTCCAAATCACCGATGAGAACATCTGGAAAGCTCAACAAGAGGATTCTTTTGCACAAGATCTGTATCAACAAATAACAGAAAAAGGATCAGCACAGGAAACGCCCACCACCAAGTATACCATTCTAGAAGACAAGATCTACAGAGTTGTCCAATTACCACATAAAACTATTTATCAGGTCTACATACCGCCCACACTTCGTCAACAATTATTACATCACAACCATAACAACCCCTTATATGGACATTTTGGACGTTATAAAACTTATAAATGTCTATAAATGGTAAAATGGTAAATTGAGCTTATTTATATAGCGCTTTTCAGCCCCCTGTAAGGAGCCCCAAAACGCTTTACAATACCAGCCATCCACCCATTCATTCAGACATTCATACACCGGTAGTGGTAGCCTGCCTTGCAAGGCGCCATCCAGACCTACCGGGAGCAACTCGGGGTTAAGTGTCTTGCCCAGGGACACAACGACACATGGTGGGCGGATGCGGGATTCGAACCTCCAACCTTCCGATCAGGGGTCGACTGCCATTACCACTACACCACGGCCGCCCCTGTTATCTGTAAACACAGATAACAGTTTCTGCAAGAAGAACAAGCCCTGCTTTCAATTTCAATCTCTAGTTCAACTGAGCCCTCCTGCCACCCTGTTCCATCTCAGTACCTATTCTGACAGTGGGCTTTTCCAGAGGGGGCTTTTTGAGCCTATCCCACTGGGATGCTAGACTGGACAGCTCTATGTGTAAAGTACTCACTATGGCTCTTTCATCAAATCTAAGCAGATTTTTGCTTATTTCTTGAAGTGCTAAGCTCTTGAGTCCTTTAAGCCTCATCTCTGAAAAGTTTTTAGGGTCAAGACAAGCAAAATCAGAGACAAGTTTGGCATTGGTTGCAATATGTATGCATATGCATGAGTTTATTTTTATTTGTCTATTAAATGTGTTGCTTTAAAAAATATCTGTCTCCTGTTTTCACTTCCCCTCATGCATTTCTGCCTCATTACGTAAATAAGGACTTGTGTGGAAAAGTAAAAAAAATAATTACATTTAATTACATAACACAAGTCATCTAAGAGTAAAAGTAAAAACAAAAAAATATATAGGCCTACCGGTATTTTAAGCACAGTAAAATGTAAAATTATGAATTAAAATACAAGCACTGGTATATTGGCCAGGGATGAGCAAGGATGTTCGGGACTATGTGAGATGTTGCCAAACCTGCCAAATGTACAAACCGGAAACACGAAAAGCCCCAGGAAAGTTACAGCAAACGGAAGTGGATGTACCATGGGAGTTGATAGGCGTGGACCTCATGGGACCTTTTCCACGGAGTAGTAATGGCAACATCCACCTACTGGTTTTTGTGGATTATTTCACTCGGTGGGTTGAAATATTTCACCTCCGTAAAGCTTCTGCCAAGACAGTTTCTCGATACCTGATCAAAGAGATTTTGACACGATGGGGTGTACCATCATACATACTCTCTGATCAAGGACCTCAGTTTGTTTCCTCTATCTTCAACGAAACCTGCAAGAGATGGAACCTCATACCAAAGAAAACATCGGCATACCATCCACAAACCAACTTTACAGAAAGAATCAACCACAATATCAAGGCTATGATCTCATCCTATGTCAATGACAAACATAAAAACTGGGATAAATACTTACCAGAGTTTCGGTTCGCTTTAAACTCAGCAGTTCATGAGTCCACAGGCGTGACACCTGCTGAGCTCAACTTGGGACGACCTCTTAAGGGACCTTTGGATGCAGAGCTCCGTCCAATTCTATGTGATCCTGACACCCCTGTTTACTCTACTGTAAAACAAATCGCTGAGCTTCGACGAGTTGCCGATGTTAACCAGACAAAGGCCAAACAAAGACAAAAACGAAACTATGATCGTGGAAGAAGAGATGGTGACTTCTCAGAGAAAGATAGGGTGTGGTTCCGTTCTCACCCCTTGTCCAAAGCCAACCAGTCATTCACAGCCAAACTTGCCCCACGATGGAAGGGTCCCTATCGTATAACAAGAAGGACTGGCCCTATCAATTATGAGGTTGTGTTGGAGGACACTGGTGAAGACCTTCGTGTGGTTCATATATCACAACTCAAACCTTGCTATCCTACAGCAGAAGAAGTGGACAAAGCACAGCGCCAAAAAGTTCTGGACATATTCAATGAAGAAAGTGATGAAGAAGATTTCCATGGCTTCCCTTCTTCTCCTGACTTATTGGCAAAATAATTGTGGTATTAGAGAGTATGAAAAATGTGTGTGAAATCAGATTGTAACTTGTATTCTCCCTTACTAGTTCGGGACCTCCCAAGGGGGGGGGGGGGATGTGTGACAGCCTGCTCATTTTCAGAGCTGCTCTCATTACTTTTTGTTCTCCCTTGGCCCCTCCTATCTTGCCACACGTAAAGATGCACCTGGATCACAGCCGTGAACTCACCTGATTGGTCCGCTGTTCAAGCTCGTTTGCCCTTCCAGTTAAAAGATGGCAGTTTTTCTCCAGACCAAAAACGAGCAACAGCTGCCACGATTCCGCCAGTGTTACATCCCTGGTCAAACAATTAAACTTCAATCCGAGGCTGTGCGATCCCTCGCCTGTTCAAAATCCCTTCACTTCCTGCTAAAACCATCACCGTGGACCAAAAAAACACCCCAAAAGGAAACGGGCGTCTTCTCCTGTGCGCGCTCCGACGTGAATGCCGGAGATCCTGGAAGCGTGTGATGTCACCCAGTTAATTATTCGTAAGTCCCAGAATTAAATATTTAATATTACTAAAAATTAATCAGGTATGCCCCATAGTGATTTCAAAATATTACATTTGTTCATTACAGATGACAAAAACAAAAACAAAACAACCTATGGATTCTTGATTCTGCTTTATCTGAGACCTGTAAGTCTATTTATTCTTTTTCCTGTTTTTTTATTGTGAGCATTTAAATGGCACTTGGGCCTGATTATTATTGTTTTTTTTTTGTGTTATTCCATAGCTCTTGCTGTGGGGCAGTAAATATATGGGAGTCTTGACCTGTTGATTGAAGACAAGAAAAAACTTATTTTTGAGGGGGGGGGGGATTTGTGTTTATTTTGTTTATGGACATTTAAAATAGAAAACCTGGAAGAAGAAAAAAAGAGAAAAATTATGAGGAAGATGTTTTGTTTGTTTTTTGTGTAAAAGAAAAAAGGATGAAGTTTTGTTGGTTTTTTTGTCATTCAAGTTGTAAAGGGTCAACACCATTAAAGTGGATGGTCCTTGTGTGACAGGTTAAAAAAATAAAAAAAATAAAAAAATACAAAAGTAATTCAAAATTGTTCATCCTAACTGTCAGGAGGGATACCTGGCTGGCACCCCTTTTTAATAAAACCGTCACATAAAGAATGGCACCCCAGATGGGACAGTTTTTTTGAATGACAACTTTATGATCAGCACTGAAAAATAAAAATAAAATATGAGCACAGAAGCAAACAAAATAGATCACCCTCCAAGCACTTCCATCCCCCCAACGGTGATGACCCCTACATGCTCCACAGCATACTCTCTCCTGGACATGGAATTAACTACGCTGGATTTGATGTTGGGTTCCCCTTTGGCACCACAGCCTCCTTCTCAAGCTCAACACAAGCAGGCTGCACCTGATGTTCCAGAAACGGAGTTAAAACCTGCCATGGAGGAAATAAAAACAGTGTTAAATGGGAGATGAGCAATATGAGGGATACAACAATAAAAAGTGTGGAAAAATTAATTAACCCTTGTGTTGTCCTGCGGGTCAAAAGTGACCCGCTACCATGTTTAGCTATAGAAAAAATACCTTAAACTATTTTTTTCCAACTTGAAATTTTATGACTTTTCCTAAAGTGACCCCATCATTACAAAAAGTGATACTTTGTTTTTGTCTAGGTTTACATGTGGGCTGTACACCACTAGGGTCCAAAGATCGTCCTATGGGTCATTTTTGACCCGTGAATTATAAAGGCATTTAAACACCAGAAAAAAGTTCAAAGGCCACACACAAACTCTCTCTAACACACACACACACACACACACACACACACACACACACACACACACACACACACACACACACACACACACACACAGGTTTGTCAATGTGGTTTAGCCGGACTTTTTCGCCAAACCCGCCCGAAGGTGTAATACGGGGTCTACCCCTTCCCGAGGTCCTAGCGACCTGGGACCAAGCTCAGTGCACTCTAAAATTTTTGAAAAAAATTTGGGTCCCTTTAGCTTTCCGATAGGAGCTTCACAGCACGTTTTACCACCCAGACTCCAGTGTGGTTTACAAGGACGTCAAAAAATGTGGTTTATGAGGACAAACATGCATTATGGGGTCTTTAAAGGGACATTTAAACTCCGCCTACTTAACATAAAATTAACATAAAACACACAAATGTGACAGGACACTGCATTAGGAGAACTATTTTTTGAACTGCTTTTATTAAACAAATTATGCACATACTTTATTTACATTCACTAAAAAAACTTCAATAACAAAATCTTCAAATGTTTAAAATAAAATAAAACTTAAATGTTTCAAATAAAAAAATTAAAACTTAAATTCTGGTGACATATTTACATTATTATAAAACATATCAACATTTACATATTTCTAAAACAAATTTTTACTTTTTCTGCAGGGTTAATCACAACACAATGTAAAGTACAGGTGATCCCCGACTTACGAGCGATGAAAGACTTCTGAGATGACATATTTACATATTATAAAACATTAACATTATAAACCTGAACATATTTCTAAAACAAAATTTACTTTATTTACAAGGTTCATCACAACACACTGTAAAGTACAGGTGATCCCCGACTTACGAGCGACGAAAGACTTCCTCAGTCTGAGATGCTGTATTCAGCTCAGTCTTATAAAGACTTCCTCAGTCTGAGGTGCTACATTCAGCTCAGTCTCATAAATAGCACCCTCTCAAAGTGGATCAAACAGTTTGCTGATGACAGCCAAAACCAGCTGCTCATATGATCACATGATTAGGCTGATGGTCCTCATTGATCATGTGAGCAACTGGTTTTGGCTGTCATCAGGAAGTCTTTATTTATAAGACTGAGCTGAATGCATCTCAGACTGAGGAAGTCTTTCGGATGAAAGACTTCCTTAGTCTGAGATGCTGTATTCAGCTCAGTCTTATAAATAAAGACTTTATGATGACAGCCAAAACCAGTTGCTCACATGATCAAGGAGGACCATCAGCCTAAACATTGCCCATTTGCTACATCCATTCATTATCTTTACCCGTTTCTTCCATTTTGGGTCACGGGGGTCGCCGGTGCACATATCCAACAATCACAAGGACAAGTCTCCAGTCCATCACAGGGACACGTGGACAAGTCACCAGTCCATCACAGGGACACCTGGAAAGGTCTCCAGTCCATCACAGGGACAGCTGGACAAGCCACCAGTACATCACAGGGACACGTGGACAAGTCTCTAGTCCATCACAGGGACACGTGGACAAGTTTCCAGTCCATCACATGGACACCTGCACAAGTCTCCAGTCCATCACAAGGACACGTGGACAAGTCACCAGTCCATCACAGGGACACCTACACAAGTCTCCAGTCTATCACAGGGACACCTGGACAAGTCTCCAGTCCATCACAGGGACACGTGGACAAGTCACCAGTCCATCACAGGGACACATTTACAAGTCTCCAGTCCATCATAGGGACACATTTACAAGTCTCCAGTCCATCACAGGGACACATTTACAAGTCTCCAGTCTATCACAGGGACACATTTACAAGTCTCCAGTCTATCACAGGGACACATTTACAGGTCTCCAGTCTATCACAGGGACACATTTACAGGTCTCCAGTCTATCACAGGGACACATTTACAAGTCACCAGTCCATCACATGGACACATGGACAAGTCTCCAGTCCATCACAGGGACAACTGGACAAGTCTCCAGTCCATCACAGGGACACCTGGACAAGTCTCCAGTCCATCACAGGGACACCTGGACAAGTCTCCAGTCCATCACAGGGACACCTACAAGTCACCAGTCCATCACAGGGACACGTGGACAAGTCTCCAGTCCATCACAGGGACATCTGGACAAGTCACCAGTCCATCACAGGGACACATTTACAAGTCTCCAGTCCATCATAGGGACACATTTAGAAGTCTCCAGTCCATCACAGGGACACATTTACAAGTCACCAGTTCATCACAGAGACACGTGGACAAGTCTCCAGTCCATCACAGGGACACGTGGACAAGTCACCAGTCCATCACAGGGACACCTGCACAAGTCTACAGTCCATCACAGGGATACATGGACAAGTCTCCAGTCCATCACAGGGACACGTGGACAAGTCACCAGTCCATCACAGGGACACGTGGACAAGTCTCCAGTCCATTACAGGGACATGTGGACAAGACTCTAATCCATCACAGGGACACGTGTACAAGTCACCAGTCCATCACAGGGACACCTGGACAGGTCTCCAGTCCATCACAGGGACAGCTGGACAAGCCACCAGTACATCACAGGGACACGTGGACAAGTCTCCAGTCCATCACAGGGACACGTGGACAAGTTTCCCATCTATCACATGGACACCTGCACAAGTCTCCAGTCCATCACAAGGACACGTGGACAAGTCACCAGTCCATCACAGGGACACCTGCACAAGTCTCCAGTCTATCACAGGGACACGTGGACAAGTCTCCAGTCTATCACAGGGACACCTGGACAAGTCTCCAGTCCATCACAGGGACACGTGGACAAGTCACCAGTCCATCACAGGGACACATTTACAAGTCACCAGTCCATCATAGGGATACATTTACAAGTCTCCAGTCCATCACAGGGACACATTTACAAGTCTCCAGTCTATCACAGGGACACATTTACAAGTCTCCAGTCCATCACAGGGACACATTTACAAGTCTCCAGTCCATCACAGGGACACGTGGACAAGTTTCCCATCTATCACATGGACACCTGCACAAGTCTCCAGTCCATCACAAGGACACGTGGACAAGTCACCAGTCCATCACAGGGACACCTGCACAAGTCTCCAGTCTATCACAGGGACACGTGGACAAGTCTCCAGTCTATCACAGGGACACCTGGACAAGTCTCCAGTCCATCACAGGGACACGTGGACAAGTCACCAGTCCATCACAGGGACACATTTACAAGTCACCAGTCCATCACAGGGATACATTTACAAGTCTCCAGTCCATCACAGGGACACATTTACAAGTCTCCAGTCTATCACAGGGACACATTTACAAGTCTCCAGTCCATCACAGGGACACATTTACAGGTCTCCAGTCTATCACAGGGACACATTTACAAGTCACCAGTCCATCACATGGACACATGGACAAGTCTCCAGTCCATCACAGGGACACCTGGACATATCTCCAGTCCATCACAGGGACACCTTGACAAGTCTCCAGTCCATCACAGGGACACCTGGACAAGTCTCCAGTCCATCACAAGGACACATGCACAAGTCTCCAATCTATCACATATACATATATATATATATATATATATATATATATATATATATATATATATATATATATATATATATATATATATATATATATATGTGTGTATATATATGTAGGGACACATTTACAAGTCTCTAGTCCATCATAGGAACACCTACACAAGTCACCAGTCCATCACATGGACACATGGACAAGTCTCCAGTCCATCACAGGGACACCTGGACAAGTCTCCAGTCCATCACAGGGACACGTGGACAAGTCACCAGTCCATCACAGGGACACGTGGACAAGTCTCCAGTCCATCACAGGGACATGTGGACAAGTCTCTAATCCATCACAGGGACACGTGGACAAGTCACCAGTCCATCACAGGGACACATTTACAAGTCTCCAGTCCATCATAGGGACACATTTAGAAGTCTCCAGTCCATCACAGGGACACATTTACAAGTCACCAGTTCATCACAGGGACACATGGACAAGTCTCCAGTCTATCACAGGGACACGTGGACAAGTCACCAGTCCATCACAGGGACACCTGCACAAGTCTCCAGTCCATCACAGGGATACGTGGACAAGTCTCCAGTCCATCACAGGGACACCTGGACAAGTCTCCAGTCCATCACAGGGACACGTGGACAAGTCACCAGTCCATCACAGGGACACGTGGACAAGTCTCCAGTCCATCACAGGGACATGTGGACAAGTCTCTAATCCATCACAGGGACACGTGGACAAGTCTCCAGTCCATCTCAGGGACACGTGGACAAGTCACCAGTCCATCACAGGGACACCTACACAAGTCACCAGTCCATCACAGGGACACGTGGACAAGTCTCCAGTCCATCACAGGGACATCTGGACATGTCACCAGTCCATCACAGGGACACCTGCATAAGTCTCCAATCCATCACAGGGACATCTGAAACCTTTCAGCCTCTTTTCCCAATGATTTCAACCCGAGTGAAATGGCTGTAGAGCTTCTGTTCAACCGTTAACAAACCCATGGCATCATCTTCATGGAGCTTGGTGGTGTCACGCTCCACAAAACTTCGTAGGTGCATCTTTGAAACCTCTCCTGCTCGTCTACAATTGAACACAATGACCTGTGCAAGTGTAACTTTTGCAAGTTCTACATAAGTCTGAGGGCTGGCATCATCTTTCAAGGTGCTAAATGCATTTTCTCCTGATTTATTCAGATGCTGATGCAGAAGCTTAACATCTTCAGTGAATGATAATGTTAATGGCTTATTGGACTTGGCATGATTTATGTACTTGGCATGATTTATAGTGCTCAAGGCACTATGAGACACCATCTCTGACCATTCCTCAGTGTGAGGTGCTGCATTCAGCTCAGTCTCATAAATAGCACCCTCTCACAGTGGACCAACCAGTTTGCTGATAGCCAAAACCAGTTGCTCACATGATCAAGGAGGACCTGCGAACTGGTTGAACCACTGTGAGCGGGTGCTATTTATAAGACTGAGTTGAATACAGCATTACAGCATGCAGTCTCCAGTCCATCACAGGGACACATGGAAAAGTCACCAGTCCATCACATTGACACCTGGACAAGTCTCCAGTCCATCACAGTGACATCTGGACAAGTCACCAGTCCATCACATTGACACCTGGACAAGTCTCCAGCCTATCACAGTGACACCTGGACAAGTCTCCAGCCTATCACAGTGACACCTGGACAAGTCACCAGTCCATCACAGTGACACCTGGACAAGTCACCAGTCCATCACAGTGACACCTGGACAAGTCACCAGTCCATCACAGTGACACCTGGACAAGTCACCAGTCCATCACAGTGACACCTGGACAAGTCTCCAGTCCATTACAGGGACACGTGGACAAGTCTCCAGTCCATCACAGGGACACATGGACAAGTCACCAGTCCATCACAGGGACACCTGCACAAGTCTCCAGTCCATCACAGGGACACGTGGACAAGTCTCCAGTCCATCAAAGGGACAAGTCTCCAGTCTATCACAGGGACTCGTGGACAAGTCACTAGTCCATCACAGGGACACCTGCACAAGTCTAAAGGCTATCAAAGGGACACGTGGACAAGTCTCCAGTCCATCACAGGGACACGTGGACAAGTCTCCAGTCCATCACAGGGACACTTGGACAAGTCTCTAGTCCATGACAAGAACACCTGGACAAGTCTCCAGTTTATCACAGGGACATGTGGACAAGTCTCCAGTCCATGACAGGGACACCAGGACAAGTCACCAATCCATCACAGGGACATGTGGACAAGTCTCTAGTCCATGACAGGGACACCTGGACAAGTCTCCAGTCCATCACAGGGACACTTGGACAAGTCTCCAGTCCATCACAGGGACACGTGGACATCAGAAGTCCATCACAGGGACACGTGGACATCACAAGTCCATCACAGGGACACTTGCACAAGTCTCCAGTCCATCACAGGTAGACGTGTACAAGTCTCCAGTCCATCACAGGGAGACGTGGACAAGTCTCCAGTCCATCACAAGGACACATGGACAAGTCTCCAGTCCATCACAGGGACACATGGACAAGTCTCCAGTCCATCACATGGACACATGGACAAGTCTACAGTCCATCACAGGGACACATTTACAAGTCTCCAGTCCATCACAGGGACACGTGGACAAGTCACCAGTCCATCACAGGGACACCTGCACAAATCTCTAGTCCATCACAGGGACACCTGGACAAGTCCAAGTCAACAGTCCATCACAAGGACACCTGCACAAATCTCCAGTCCATCACAGGGACACCTGGACAAGTCTCCAGTCCATCACAGGGAGTATCTAGAAGATACACAATATACATGACTCAAACTAAACAAAAGATCCTACTTAAATAGATTCAGAAGCAAATAATCTTTCTTTGAAGCAGGTTTTAAGAACACTATTCTACTCAAATTTTAATCCTGAAGTCCTTTAAATTAAGGTGATCACCAAAGAGCTCTACAAAGCATTGTGCCTCATTTCAACTAAAGGTGAAGCTCAACTTAAAAAAAGAAAGAAAAAACTAATTATGATACCTTTAAGCAAACATATTACTAGAACAATTTTTGCCTTTTTCAACAACCTGAAAATCAATCCTCTGAATTACTTTGAAAATGATTGAGTTCAAGTTTTGTTGAGTCTCTTCGCACAACATAAATCTTGATCCCATCGGTTCTTCTCCTACAGTTTGGTCAGGGTGAGCAGAAACCTGTAGAGAAGACACCAAATGAGTCATTAAGATTCATTTAATATTAACTTCAAGTTAGAACACTATACAGTAACAATAAGAGCTACGGTAAAGCTAGACAAGTTGTTTGGCAATACTATTTTAAGCAATGTCCTACTGATTGCCAACAATATTACTCTACAGTCATCTACACACAGTCCTCAGAATGCAGTCCCCTGATAGGCACAAGCATTGCAGGGACTGTGTCTACTGTCCCAAAAACCCATGTCCATTAAAATACCTGTCAGACAAATTAGAAAGATTTCCAAGTCAGAAAGCTGTTCACCTGTGGTTCAAGAGATGAGGATAGTGATCCCATCGGTTCTTCTCCTACAGTTTGGTCAGGGTGAGCAGAAACCTGTGGAGAAGACACCAAATGAGTCATTAAGATTCATTTAATATTAACTTCAAGTTAGAACACTATACAGTAACACTGTGTAAAGAGCTATGGTAAAGCTAGACAAGTTGTTTGGCAATACTATTTTAAGCAAGGTCCTACTGATTGCCAACAATATTACTCTACAGTCATCTACACACAGTCCTCAGAATGCAGTCCCCTGACAGGAACAAGCATTGCGGGGACTGTGTCTACTCTCCCAAAAACCCATGTCCACTAAAATACCTGTCAGACAAATTAGATAGATTTTCAAGTCAGAAAGCTGTTCACCTGTGGTTCAAGAGATGAGGATAGTGATCCCATCGGTTCTTCTCCTACAGTTTGGTCAGGATGAGCAGAAACCTGTGGAGAAGACACCAAATGAGTCATTAAGATTCATTTAATATTAACACCAAGTTAGAACACTACACAGTAACACTGTGTAAAGAGCTACGGTAAAGCTAAACAAGCCGTTTGGCAATATTATTTTAAGCAAGATCCTGCTGATTGCCAACAATATTACTCTACAGTCATCTACACACAGTCCTCAGAATGCAGTCCCCTGACAGGAACAAGCATTGCGGGGACTGTGTCTACTCTCCCAAAAACCCATGTCCACTAAAATACCTGTCAGACAAATTAGAAAGATTTCAAAGTCAGAAAGCTGTTCACCTGTGGTTCAAGAGATGAGGGTAGTGATCCCATCAGTTCTTCTCCTACAGTTTGGTCAAGATGAGCAGAAACCTGTGGAGAAGACACCAAATGAGTTATTAAGAATTATTTAATATTAACTTCAAGTTAGAACACTATACAGTAACACTGTGTAAAAAGCTATGGTAAAGCTAGACAAGTTTGGCAATACTATTTTAAAAAGTTCTTACTGATTGCCAACAATATTACTCTACAGTCATCTACACACAGTCCTCAGAATGCAGTCCCCTGACAGGAACAAGCATTGCGGGGACTGTGTCTACTCTCCCAAAAACCCATGTCCACTAAAATACCTGTCAGACAAATTAGAAAGATTTCCATGTCAGAAAGCTGTTCACCTGTGGTTCAAGAGATGAGGATAGTGATCCCATCGGTTCTTCTCCTACAGTTTGGTCAGGGTGAGCAGAAACCTGTGGAGAAGACACCAAATGAGTCATTAAGATTCATTTAATATTAACTTCAAGTTAGAACACTATACAGTAACACTGTGTAAAGAGCTATGGTAAAGCTAGACAAGTTGTTTGGCAATACTATTTTAAGCAAGGTCCTACTGATTGCCAACAATATTACTCTACAGTCATCTACACACAGTCCTCAGAATGCAGTCCCCTGACAGGAACAAGCATTGCGGGGACTGTGTCTACTCTCCCAAAAACCCATGTCCACTAAAATACCTGTCAGACAAATTAGATAGATTTTCAAGTCAGAAAGCTGTTCACCTGTGGTTCAAGAGATGAGGATAGTGATCCCATCGGTTCTTCTCCTACAGTTTGGTCAGGATGAGCAGAAACCTGTGGAGAAGACACCAAATGAGTCATTAAGATTCATTTAATATTAACACCAAGTTAGAACACTATACAGTAACACTGTGTAAAGAGCTATGGTAAAGCTAGACAAGTTGTTTGGCAATACTATTTTAAGCAAGGTCCTACTGATTGCCAACAATATTACTCTACAGTCATCTACACACAGTCCTCAGAATGCAGTCCCCTGACAGGAACAAGCATTGCGGGGACTGTGTCTACTCTCCCAAAAACCCATGTCCACTAAAATACCTGTCAGACAAATTAGAAAGATTTCCATGTCAGAAAGCTGTTCACCTGTGGTTCAAGAGATGAGGATAGTGATCCCATCGGTTCTTCTCCTACAGTTTGGTCAGGGTGAGCAGAAACCTGTGGAGAAGACACCAAATGAGTCATTAAGATTCATTTAATATTAACACCAAGTTAGAACACTATACAGTAACACTGTGTAAAGAGCTATGGTAAAGCTAGACAAGTTGTTTGGCAATACTATTTTAAGCAAGGTCCTACTGATTGCCAACAATATTACTCTACAGTCATCTACACACAGTCCTCAGAATGCAGTCCCCTGACAGGAACAAGCATTGCGGGGACTGTGTCTACTCTCCCAAAAACCCATGTCCACTAAAATACCTGTCAGACAAATTAGAAAGATTTTCAAGTAAGAAAGCTGTTCACCTGTGGTTCAAGAGATGAGGGTAGTGATCCCATCGGTTCTTCTCCTACAGTTTGGTCAGGAGGAGCAGAAACCTGTGGAGAAGACACCAAATGGTCAGGGTGAGCAGAAACCTGTGTAGAAGACACCAAATGAGTCATTATAATATAATGTCAATATAACATGTTCAACTGAAGTTGTGTGTGTTTGTGTGTGTGACTGTTTTGTGGTTTTTAAGGACAGTGTTTTGTCAGGACAGCAATACGCTATACAGTAATCAGACAATCAGATAACAGCTCATTACTGTCCTGACAAAACACTGTCCTTAGAAACCACAAAACAGTCACACACACAAACACACACAATTTGAGTTGAACATGTTATATTTACATGCCT
>JBBPBX010001986.1:68680-79148 GCA_038048925.1 Garcialebias charrua | reverse complement strand
CATTTTCTTCCGCTTATCCGGGGTCGGGTCGCGGGGGTAGCAGCCTAAGTAGGGAGGCCCAGACTTCCCTCTCCCCAGCCACTTGGAGCAGCTCCTCTGGGGGAATCCCAAGGCGTTCCCAGGCCAGCCGAGAAACATAGTCCCTCCAGCGCGTCCTGGGTCTTCCTCTGGGTCTCCTCCCGGTGGGACATGCCCGGAACACCTCACCAGGGAGGCGTCCAGGAGGCATCCTAACCAGATGCCCGAGCCACCTCAACTGGCTCCTCTCGATGTGGAGAAGCAGCGGCTCTACTCCGAGTCCCTCCCGGATGACTGAGCTTCTCACCCTATCTCTAAGGGAGAGTCCAGCCACCCTGCGGAGAAAACTCATTTCAGCCGCTTGTATCCGAGATCTTGTTCTTTCGGTCATAACCCAAAGCTCATGACCATAGATGAGGGTGGGAACGTAGATCGATCGGTAAATTGAGAGCTTTGCCTTTTGACTCAGCTCTCTCTTCACCACGACAGACCGGTACAGCGCCCGCTTCACTGCGGACGCTGCACCTATCCGCCTATCGATCTCACGCTCCAGTTTTCCCTCATTCGTGAACAAGATCCCGAGATACTTAAACTCCTCCACTTGGGGCAGGACCTCCTCCCCGACCCGGAGAGGGCACGCTACCCTTTTCCGGCTCAAGACCATGGCCTCGGATTTGGAGGAACTGATCCTCATCCCGGCCGCATCGCATTCAGCTGCAAACCGCTCCAGTGAAAGCTGTAGATCACGAGCTGATGAAGCCAATAGGACCACATCATCTGCAAAAAACAGAGAAGCGATTCTAAGGCCACCAAAACGGATCCTCTCAACACCTTGGCTGCGCCTAGAAATTCTGTCCATAAAAGTTATAAACAGAATCGGTGACAAAGGGCAACCTTGGCGGAGTCCAACTCTCACCGGAAACGAGCCTGACTTACTGCCGGCAATGCGGACCAAGCTCTGACACCGGTCGTACAGGGACCTAACAGCCCATATCAATGGGCCTGGTACCCCATACTCCCGGAGTACCCGCCACAGAACCCCCCGAGGGACGCGGTCGAATGCCTTTTCCAAGTCTACAAAGCACATGTAAACTGGTTGGGCAAACTCCCACGCACCCTCCAGGACCCTGTTGAGGGTGTAGAGCTGGTCTAGTGTTCCACGACCAGGACGAAAACCACACTGCTCCTCCTGAATCCGAGGTTCGACTATCCGACGGACCCTCCTCTCCAGAACCCCTGAATAGACCTTACCAGGGAGGCTTAAGAGTGTGATCCCTCTATAGTTGGAACACACCCTACGGTCCCCCTTTTTGAATAGGGGAACCACCACCCCAGTCTGCCAATCCAAGGGAACTGCCCCCGATGTCCACGCGATATTGCAGAGTCGCGTAAGCCAACACAACCCCACAACATCCAGAGCCCTAAGGAACTCAGGACGAATCTCATCCACCCCCGGAGCCTTGCCACCGCGGAGCTTTTTAACCACCTCGGCGACCTCCGCACCAGAGATTGGAGAGCCCGATCCAAAGTCCCCAGGCTCCGCTTCCTCAGTGGAAGACGTGCCAGTAGGATTGAGGAGGTCTTCGAAGTATTCCGCCCACCGACTCACAACATCCCGAGTTGAGGTCAACAGCACGCCATCCCCACCATAAATGGTGTTGGTCGCGTACCGCTTTCCCCCCCTGAGACGCCGGATGGTGGACCAGAATCGCCTCGAAGCCGTACGGAAGTCATTCTCCATGGCCTCTCCGAACTCCTCCCACGCCCGAGTTTTTGCCTCAGCAACCACCCGAGCCGCATGCCGCTTGGACTGCCGGTACCTATCTGCTGCTTCCGGGGTCCCACAGGCCAAAAAGGCCCAATAGGACTCCTTCTTCAGCTTGACAGCATCCCTCACCGCCGGTGTCCACCACCGGGTTCGAGGGTTGCCACCACGACAGGCACCAACAACCTTGCGGCCACAACTCCGATAAGCTGCCTCGACAATAGAGGCGCGAAACATGGCCCACTCGGGCTCAATGTCCCCCGCCTCCCTCGGAACGTGTTCAAAGCTCTCCCGGAGGTGGGAGTTAAAGCTCCGTCTTACGGGAGACTCTGCCAGACGTTCCCAGCAGACCCTCACAATACGTTTGGGTCTGCCAGGTCTGACCGGCATCCTCCCCCACCATCGGAGCCAACTCACCACCAGGTAGTGGTCAGTTGACAGCTCCGCCCCTCTCTTCACCCGAGTGTCCAGGACATGCGGCCGCAGATCAGATGAGACGACAACAAAGTCGATCATTGAACTACGACCTAGGGTGTCCTGGTGCCAAGAGCACATATGGACACCCTTATGCCTGAACATGGTGTTCGTTATGGACAATCCATGACGAGCACAGAAGTCCAACAACAGAACACCACTCGGGTTCAGATCAGGGGGGCCGTTCCTCCCAACCACACCCCTCCAGGTCTCACTGTCATTGCCCACGTGAGCGTTGAAGTCCCCCAGCAGAACAAGGGAGTCCCCAGGAGGCGCACCCTCCAATACCCCCTCCAAGGACTCCAAAAAGGGTGGGTAATCTGCGCTGCCGTTCGGCGCATAGGCACAAACAACAGTCAGAGCCCGTCCCCCCACACGTAGGCGAAGGGAGGCTACCCTCTCGTTCACCGGGGTGAACCCCAACGTACAGGCACCGAGATGGGGGGCAACAAGTATGCCCACTCCTGCTCGGCGCCTCTCACCAGGGGCAACTCCAGAGTGGAAGAGTGTCCAACCCCTCTCAAGGAAACTGGTTCCAGAGCCAGAGCCATGCGTTGAGGTGAGTCCGACTATTTCTAGCCGGAACCTCTCAACCTCACACACTAGCTCAGGCTCCTTCCCCACCAGAGAGGTGACATTCCATGTCCCAATGGCCAGCTTCTGTAGCCGAGGATCAGACCGCCAGGGTCCCCGCCCTCGGCCACCACCCATTCCACAATGCACCCGACCCCTTTGGCCCCTCCCACAGGTGGTGAGCCTATGGGAAGGGGGACCCACGTCTCCTCTTCGGGCTGTGCCCGGCCGAGCTCCATGGGTGAAAGCCCGGCCACCAGGCGCTCGCCAACGTGCCCCTCCTCCGGGCCTGGCTCCAGAGTGGGGCCCCGGTGACCCGCGTCCGGGCGAGGGAACATTGTTTCCATTTATATTACTCATCATAAGGGGTCTTGTGGGTATATATCTATTCAATATTGTATTAATTATAATAAAAGTTGGTGTGGTGGTGAGAATCATTCACAACTCATGCACTTAGTGACACATCTCACAACGCCACATTCTCAAGTTGTGATCAAAATGGCAACAATTCTGTCTATTCTCAACATGAGATGATCTTTGTCTAAAACGCTGGCAACAAACTTTAATTTAATACTTGCTCTTTAAGTAAAACTAGTTTTTTTTATGAAATTATGTCCAGAGTAAAGACAAGAAAGTCTTAACTGGAGTTAGTAGTAGAGATCACGTCTCCAGTTTTAGTTTCTCTCCATTGGCTCCCTGTCAAATCCAGAATAGAATTCAAATTTTTACTTCTAAACTACAAAGCTCTCAACAACCTAGACCCATCTTATATTTGAGATCTTGTTGTTCCATATTTTCCTAACAGAGCACTTCACTCTCAGACTGCAGGTTTACTTGTGGTTCCAAAAGCAGAATGGAAGATTTAATTTATCAGGCTCCTCTCTTGTGGAACCAACTTTCAGTTTTTGTCCATGAGGCTGACACATTGTCCAGTTTTAAGACTTTCCTTTTTGATAAATCCTATAATTAGGGTTGTCTTGTTATGCTGCCACAGGCTTAGACTACTGGAGGACAAACTAACCTAATTTCTTAAAATGAATTGTTACAATTGAATAGTTTTCATTTGATACCATTTCTATCTTAACATTTGATTCTCGACCTGCCATTGTGTATCTGTTCCTCCTTCCTGTTCCTCTCAAACCCAGCCGGTAGAAGCAGATGACCGCTTGTCCTGAGCCTGGTTCTGTTAAGTTTCTTCCTCATGAGGGAGTTTTTCCTTTCCACTGTCACCTTCATGCTTGCTCAAGATGCGCAATTAAGTTAAATATCTGCTCCTCAGATAAATAGTGTTAACCCACCACTGCACCCTGTATTCACTGGTTAACTGGACATCATTAACCTCACGCAGACTCTTCCACTGGTACATTTTCATCTTCAAATCACTTCTTGGTCTGCTGCCCTCATACATCTCCTCCTACATGTCTTTGCGTGAGTGCAGCTACAGCGTGCGCTCTCAGGACATGATTACCTGCAGTGTTCCGTCAGTGAGGACTGAACTTGGAAAAAGGGCCTTCTCCTACTCCGCTCCTGCTTCATGGAATATCTTACAAAAAGATCTGAAGCTCTCGACCTTGACTTCTCTAAATGGTTTTCAGAATCTGTTGGAATCCTGGCAAAAACCAATGCAGATTTGTTCCTGTCTTTGATTTTATACGTCTACCTTATAATGTTTTGCTAGTTTTTTGATACTTTGTTAAAAAAAAAAGTATTTCTCTCTTTTGTTTTTCTATTGTTTATTGTTTAAGGAAATTCTACCATTGCTGTTCATCGTTCTTTAGTTTTAGCAGGTCGCTTTCGTAAATGAGCCCACGAGGCTCAATAAGATTTACCTGACTAAATAAAGGTTGAATGAATGAATGAAAATTATTATTTTTATGAATGTTTCTGTTCAGTGCCCTGAGACGACTCCTGTTGCGACTTGGCTCTACATCAATAAACTGAATTAAATTGAATATGAAATCCTAGCGTGCATTGTACAAACTTAGTGAAACAGTCATGATCTTTATCAACATTTTGCAACTGTTCCACTTATTGTGGTACCAAAAGCACTTCCTTTCAACTGTCATCTGTCTGCTGCTGCAACATCTGTGTACATCAGTGTAGTGTGAGTCATGTACAGTATTCAGTTCAGATGTTTCTGTGCAGGTTCTTGAAGGGACAAAAGAAGCTCCATCGGCTCACAGCCATAACCAGCCACCGCATGTCAACGTGCAAGAGGTTGCTGCTTGTTTTCAGCCAAGCATCATCCTGAAACACAGTACCAGCACAAAGCAAGGCCCCTCACAGGGTTCCCACTCTGCAGACTGCAGTTCCTCTGAAGCACCCGGTGGAAGCAGCACCGAGGGTTCATCTGGGTCTCTGTCCGTTCAGTTCTTCCTCCAGAGAGGACACTGTGTGAGAGTTGAGCGGGATCTGCCACGCGCCACCCTGGAGGACTTTGTGAAGGACAGCTGCTTCCTGCAGGGCTCCGAGTGTCAGGATTATGACAGACAGGTGTGTGTTCTGCTGCTGCAGATCCTAATGGGCTCCCATCACCTGTACAACAACAGTGCTTCTGCAGCTGAGCTCAGACCACAGGAGATCCTTCTGGTGTGGCCCTGCTTGGAGAGACACAAGCAAGGAAACCAGCTGAAAGAAGACGCCTCTAAAGGTCAGGGTACGGAGGAAATGAAAACAGAGAGGGTCCCAGCATTTTGGAAGAGACATGGTTCTCCCCGTGTGGTACTGATGCTGCAGTCTTCTTGTGCGAGCCCACAGCCTCTGGCCTTCATCAAATCCCAAATAGGAAACCTGATTCAGTTCTGCCTTCAACCATCTGCATCTCAGGGTCCAGATCGGATTCGGTCTTCATACCGAACAAGGCTTCAACGTTTGTCCTCCATGCTTCGGAGTGAAAATGGGCCCCAGATGACAGAGATAATGTCCATGCTTCAGGTGCTCCTCTGGGGCCCCCAGGTCTCCCTCTTCAGCCACAGAGGTCCTTCAGCCGGCAGCGTGCACAACTGGCTGACAGTCAAACGAGCCCTGCTGGTGATGAAGTTGGCAGAGAGGGCACTGACTCAGGATCAGTCGGTTTTAGACTGGGAGGAGTACATGTGTCTGAAATATCTGTCATTCACTGACTCGGAGACGGTCGAGGGTGCAGCCACACAGCTGTGGGACGCTCTGAACACAGATCCAGATGTGCAATGAGCAGCAAGTTGCTACAACAGACGTGCACTTGATCTTCAGCTGCCAGTCCTCCCTGCAGTTGACGTTTAAATTGATGGAAACTTGTGCTCATAAATTTTGCTTCAATTAAAATAGCTGAAAACTTGATCATCTTTTTTTTTATACATAAACAAGCAGGTAAAGCTAACGGATGGATGGAACGTTACAAGATTATTTTTTTTATAAACACGTTTGTACTTGGATCACCTGCTGAGGACATGGAAGTGGCAATGTTTGTACCCATGCCTGTATTGTTAGCAAAATATCTCATGAATCACAGGAAGGATATTCATGAAACTTATGACAACTACTTGACATTAGAAAGATTTTTCCCACATTTCTGGAGTCCAATCAAGAATTTAGCAGAAATAACTTCATAATTAATTAACATTGTACATATAATGGTCTAGTGGCAGGGCTTTTGACTACGGATCCGAAGGTCGCGGGTTCGCGCCCCGGCCACTACCCAGCTTGGGGTGTCTATGAGTGCACACCTATTTCTCCAGCTCCCCGGGCGCTTTCGGGCTGCTCACTGCACCACCTGGTAGGTGGTTGGGTTAAATGCAGAGACGAATTTCGTCTGTGTATGGGAACATACGCAGATGACAGGAATAGACATTATTATTATTATTATTATTTATATAATAATAATAATAATAATTAATTCAATTTATAACGCACTTTTCATTACTGAAAATCTCAAAGTGCTACACATATATTGAATGCTACACACATTCATAAACCGGTGGCGGCAGACTACCATGCAAGGTGCTTTCCAGTCCTACCGGGAGCAACTCAGGGTTAAGTGTCTTGCCCAAGGACACAACGACACATGGTGCGGGTCCCGGGAGTCGAACCGCCAACTTTCCGATCGGGAGACGACTGCCCTTACCACTACACCACGGCCGCCCTTTTAATATTAATAGTTTATTAATAATTAATATTTCTGCTGCTAATTGATGGTAAGTTATAACAGCAAGTTAATCAAGGCTTTGGTTTGCAGCAAAGGAAGTGATTCTTAGTGCCAAGATGGAAAACATAAAAACCTGCATACTTCTCTTCGACCTATTTTTGATTCTTTCAGTCAGCTCACCCATGAGACTGAGAAAAACAACAAATTATTTCCACATTCAAATTCATGTGATGGCCACATGCTCTGGCTTCTTTTTAAAAATGTGTTGAAACGTTCCTCTGTCTGAGACCTTCATGATGTACGCTTTCCATAACTCAAACAACCAGACATCACTTTCTATGGTAAGTACTTTTATTTAGTACAGTTACAACATGCAGATTTCTATGCAATCAATCAAAACACATTAAAATCATGCAACACTACACAATATTAACAGAAACATCAACTGATAATTAATATGACAACAGCTACTTACACCAGTAAGGATTTCAATTGATCATAAATATACTGTAAAGATGATCAGAAGCCGGGGGGGGGGGAACAAAAGTAGTGGTGAGGAGGTTCTGCCCAGATGTTATGCAGACACTAACTTCCTGTTATTAGTGCAAAGCTTATAGAAACACAGCACATGGTAGGCAAAAGAAAAACACTTTGGACAGGAAACCTCAACTGCACTGAACAAGGACAATATTTATTTCCAAAAATTACAAAGGAGTGTGGGTATGAATGAAAATGAACAACAAACATCTGTAACTGCTCAGCGTAATTTTAATCATCGTCAGAGGAGTCTCGCTCGATGCTGTAAGCCATGAAGAAAGCGTCAGGTCGAGAAGGGACGAGAGGATGACCCGGTCTAACAATCTCAAAGCCCAGGAAACTGAAAGTCCGCAGCAAGGATGCTGACGAGAAACAAGATGGGAAGAGACGTTCATCAGTACCGTTTCAATGTCACAAACTTTACCCCATCAAAGTTGAATATCTTTAAATAAGAGAGCTCATGTCACATTTAGTAAGATAAAGCATTACTAAAATAGTTTTGTTTATTATAATTTGTATTATTTACGATGCAAATAACTTCTAAATACACATCATTACATAGGTCTACCAGATCATTTGTAATAAATGAGCAAAACGTGAAGAATGTTTTATTGCCAAACAATTCTGAGCCATTTGTTTACATTTGAACATTAGCCAATACAATTCAGTCTCCTACATTAATGCCCAAACAATCATTTAATAGTCTATATTTTGACAACTATTTTGGCTTTCAAATCAACATGTCATTTGCATTATTCAGCTATAACAGTAGGACAGGTGAGGTGAATAGCTGCCAATTTTGGTAACACACAATGTTCTGCTGTGAAATCTTGGCATTTTTATCAATATTACTTTGACACTTACCCCTTATCTAAACATTTCTGCACACAAATAACATCCCTCCATTTAGAGATGGTAAGAGGAGGTCTCAGATTTCAACTTTTAAAAACTTATAATGCAGCTTTAGGACTGATACCCAGCCAGTTTCACATCAGATGGGACCAGAGGGGCCACATCTGTGAACTAGATTAGCAAAGACCTTAACAAACCCCTGTGAGGTGTGATAGGCAACTTTGTAAATGTATGTGTGTATCTTATCTCAGCTTTACAACCTGAACCCCACACTCCCCGCTCTTTGAATTGAGAAAGCTCCTTGGATGAGAAGTGAAACGTCTTCTGTTACCAATAAAGTCCAGCTGTTTGTGTCTTGGACTATTTTGAACAGACTAGTCAGAACTGTTTTGGAGGCAAAAGAGGAACCTCTTTAATATTAGGCCAGTAGTTATTATAATATGGCTGATTTGTATACAGGTCCTTCTAAAAAATTTTAGCATATTGTGATAAAGGTCATTATTTTCCATAATGTAATGATAAAAATGAAACTTTCATATACAGGTAGTCCTCGACTTACGGCGATTCGGTGTTACGAACGCATCTTATTAATAAAAATATAAAATTAAATTAAAAATAGTTTTAAAAAATCTTATTTGTTTAAATGTTCTTGATTTTATGTGTACAGCACTTTGTTGCGGCTGTGGTTGTTTTAAATGGCTTTATAAATGAAGTACAGGTAGTCCCCGACTTACGAGCGCTCTTACATACGAGGTCTCGGACTTACGAGCTGGCGAAAGAGAAGTAAATTTGTAAAAAATACAGCACTTTTTTGTGTTTTTACATGAAAGTGTGTTAGCTAACCGTTTGGAAACACATTTCCGACCAGGTTTATGAACTAATGTGAACGTTTTTGATGAAAAACGAGTGTTCGTAGTAGCGCTAGCATAAATGTTCCAACTTACGAGCGAAAATCCGGACATACGAGAACATGTGCTTCGTGTTCCAACTTACGAATTTTCGTGTTACGAGCAACTCGCAGGAACGGAACTCGCTCGTAAGTCGGGGACTACCTGTATTATTATTATTATTATTTAGAAGCCGATTTACGCAGTTTCCGGCAGTGTCCGTCAGTTTTCGGCAGTGTGTCCGCCAGCTTTTGGTTAGCTTCGGCATCGACAGCCGGCTTTGGAGGACCGTGTGTCCGATCAGAGGTTGCCTCAAATGGATAAATGAGCTGGAAACGCTCAGTGAACTCTGTGGACGTCTCAGGCCCGGAGCAGCAGCCGCCAATCGCTCCGCCGCGCCGCATCCCACCACGCCGGCCGACAACACCAGCTCACCGCGGGAACACCGAGCTAACATGCTAACGCGGAGAAACGTCCAGTAAGTTATTAACTCTTTTTCCCTTCATTATGGCTCCAAATGTATGGAGCTAACATGCTAACAGTCCTTCCTGTAAACAGTTTGGACCGTGTGAAGCAGCTGAAAGCTGCAGAGCTCGGACGTGCAACGAGCTAACATGCTAACAGGCTTCACCAGCTCCCAGTAAGAAATTAACTATTTTTTTTCTTTCATTATGGCTCCAAATGAACTGTGTGTTTTTTGTACTGTGTTAGGATAGGCGAAGTGCTTGGTAACTGTACAGTACTGTACATGTACGTGTATAAGTGGCAACTAGTGTGTTTTCCGACTTACGGCAAGTTTCGACATGCAAACGGCCGTAGGAACGGAACTGCGACGTAACTCGAGGACTACCTGTATTTTAGATTCATTGCACACCAACTGAAATATTTCAGGTCTTTTATAGTTTTAATACTGATGATTTTGGCATTCAGCTCATGAAAACCCAAAATTCATGTCTCAAAAAATTAGCATATTTCATCCAACCAATAAAAGAAAAGTGTTTTTAATACCAAAAAAAGTCAACCTTAAAATAATTATGTTCAGTCATGCACTCAATACAGTACAGTACTTGGTCAGGAATCCTTTTGCAGAAATGACTGCTTCAATGCGGCGTGGCATGGAGGCAATCAGCCTGTGGCATTGCTGAGGTGTTATGGAGGCCCAGGTGCTTCGATAGCAGCCTTAAAGGTCCACTGACATGATTTTTTTACTATTCATAAAATTGCTCAATATATATATAT
>JBBPBX010001986.1:34342-66956 GCA_038048925.1 Garcialebias charrua | reverse complement strand
GACTCTGAGAGAACCAGACCCCCTGCAGATCCCAGGTCCTAAAACTCCTCCACACTGACCCCTGTACGCCTCTCTGGTGTTTCATACTGTGTGAGCTGACTCAGTGCATTTTATCCTGTGTTTTCATTTTTATTATATTTTTACTGCTGTTAATTTCATAGTTTTACCATTATATTATTATATTATAATAATTATATATTTACATAATATTATTACATTATACTGTATATTAATGTGTGTTACGGTTTCTGTAATTTTTTAATCTCTTATGTTGTTTGTGAAGCACCTTGATAACAGTTTATCTGTTTTAACTGTGCTCTATGAATAAAGATGACTTGACTCTTAACGGTCTTATAACCCCCACCCCCTTCAGCTGGATCAGGACATGGACTGATGGACTCATGAGAACCTGCAGGACATAGACTGATGGACTCATGAGAACCTGCAGGACCTGGACTCATGAGAACCTGCAGGATCTGGACTCGTGGACTCATGAGAACATGCAGGACCTGGACTTGTGGTCTCATGAGAACCTGCAGGATTTGGACTCGTGGACTCATGAGAACCTGCAGGACCTGGACTTGTGGTCTCATGAGAACCTGCAGGATTTGGACTCGTGGACTCATGAGAACATGCAGGACCTGGACTTGTGGTCTCATGAGAACCTGCAGGACATGGACTGATGGACTCATGAGAACCTGCAGGACCTGGACTCATGAGAACCTGCAGGATCTGGACTCGTGGACTCATGAGAACATGCAGGACCTGGACTTGTGGTCTCATGAGAACCTGCAGGATTTGGACTCGTGGACTCATGAGAACCTGCAGGACCTGGACTTGTGGTCTCATGAGAACCTGCAGGATTTGGACTCGTGGACTCATGAGAACATGCAGGACCTGGACTTGTGGTCTCATGAGAACCTGCAGGACATGGACTGATGGACTCATGAGAACCTGCAGGACCTGGACTCATGAGAACCTGCAGGATCTGGACTCGTGGACTCATGAGAACATGCAGGACATAGACTGATGGACTCATGAGAACCTGCAGGACCTGGACTCATGAGAACCTGCAGGATCTGGACTCGTGGACTCATGAGAACCTGCAGGACATAGACTGATGGACTCATGAGAACCTGCAGGACCTGGACTCATGAGAACCTGCAGGATCTGGACTCGTGGACTCATGAGAACATGCAGGACCTGGACTTGTGGTCTCATGAGAACCTGCAGGATTTGGACTCGTGGACTCATGAGAACCTGCAGGACCTGGACTTGTGGTCTCATGAGAACCTGCAGGATTTGGACTCGTGGACTCATGAGAACATGCAGGACCTGGACTTGTGGACTCATGAGAACCTGCAGGACCTGGACTCGTGGACTCATGAGAACCTGCAGGACATGGACTGTGGACTCATGAGAACCTGCAGGACATGGACTGATGGACTCATGAGAACCTGCAGGACCTGGACTCATGAGAACCTGCAGGATCTGGACTCGTGGACTCATGAGAACATGCAGGACCTGGACTTGTGGTCTCATGAGAACCTGCAGGATTTGGACTCGTGGACTCATGAGAACCTGCAGGACCTGGACTTGTGGTCTCATGAGAACCTGCAGGATTTGGACTCGTGGACTCATGAGAACATGCAGGACCTGGACTTGTGGTCTCATGAGAACCTGCAGGATTTGGACTCGTGGACTCATGAGAACCTGCAGGACCTGGACTTGTGGTCTCATGAGAACCTGCAGGACCTGGACTTGTGGTCTCATGAGAACCTGCAGGATTTGGACTCGTGGACTCATGAGAACCTGCAGGATTTGGACTTGTGGACTCATGAGAACCTGCAGGACCTGGACTTGTGGACTCATGAGAACCTGCAGGATTTGGACTCGTGGACTCATGAGAACCTGCAGGATTTGGACTCGTGGACTCATGAGAACCTGCAGGACCTGGACTTGTGGACTCATGAGAACCTGCAGGATTTGGACTCGTGGACTCATGAGAACCTGCAGGACCTGGACTCGTGGACTCATGAGAACCTGCAGGATTTGGACTCGTGGACTCATGAGAACCTGCAGGACCTGGACTCGTGGACTCATGAGAACATGCAGGACCTGGACTCGTGGACTCATGAGAACATGCAGGGTGGGGTGGAGCAGATCTTTATAACTCCTCTGATGGAAATCTGAAATCAATAGGAGTCTGGGCTCTGCGGTCCGTATCGACCGGTTTTGGACCAGAACGTGACCGCAGCTTTAATGGGCTCCATCAGAACGTGTTAAAGACCTGGAGCTGGTTCTACAACGAGGACTTTGTTCTGGGTCTGGGCCAGACTTGTCTCTGGGGAGTCGTATGGCGGCTCTCAGGAACATTTGTTTTTTCCCAGCGTTCCTCCAAAGAACGTGGAAGAACTGAAACTAGAGTTCTGATCCAAACCCAGACAGGAAGTTTGTTTTTGAGGATTTCCAGAATAAAAGTCTCAGAGGGTGGAGGTGGTTCCAGTCTGGGCGGATGGTTTACTGAAACACTCAGACTGAAACTGGACACCTGGACTTAACCCACTTAAAGACTCCGAGGAGACCCAAGAAGATGGAGACAGAGAGAAGACGAAAAGAAAGACGAAGACAGAGTGATGATAAAAAGACGGAGACAAGGAGAGAGAGAGGATGGACACAGACAGAGGACAAACGCAGAAAGAGGACAGAGAAAAGCTGGAGACAGGGAGGACGGAGAGACGACAGACACTTAGCTGCCTTCAAAAACAAAACGGTTTAAAGAAACTTTAGATCTGAACCCTGAACTCATCAGAACTCCTCCACAAGATGACCTGCAGGTTCTGTTGGTGTTCTGGACCCGGCGGTACCACCCACTCAGAGGGACAGACCTGAAGGTTTATCACAGAGGACTCATCTGCTCGGCAGAGTAATCTGATTACAGATTACTCAGTAATCACAGTAACAAGTTGAGGAGTTTGTCTTTAAACTGGGCCTGCTCAAGTGAGACTCCAGAGGTCCTCCACAGTCCAGACCCCGTCCTCAGAGACAGGACAAGACTCCAGAGGTCCTCCACAGTCCAGACCCCGTCCTCAGAGACGGGACAAGACTCCAGAGGTCCTCCACAGTCCAGACCCCTCTGAACCGTCCTCAGAGACGGGACAAGACTCCAGAGGTCCTCCACAGTCCAGACCCCTCTGAACCGTCCTCAGAGACGGGACAAGACTCCAGAGGTCCTCCACAGTCCAGACCCCTCTGAACCGTCCTCAGAGACGGGACAAGACTCCAGAGGTCCTCCACAGTCCAGACCCCTCTGAACCGTCCTCAGAGACGGGACAAGACTCCAGAGGTCCTCCACAGTCCAGACCCCTCTGAACCGTCCTCAGAGACGGGACAAGACTCCAGAGGTCCTCCACAGTCCAGACCCCTCTGAACCGTCCTCAGAGACGGGACAAGACTCCAGAGGTCCTCCACAGTCCAGACCCCTCTGAACCGTCCTCAGAGACGGGACAAGACTCCAGAGGTCCTCCACAGTCCAGACCCCTCTGAACCGTCCTCAGAGACGGGACAAGACTCCAGAGGTCCTCCACAGTCCAGACCCCTCTGAACCGTCCTCAGAGACGGGACAAGACTCCAGAGGTCCTCCACAGTCCAGACCCCTCTGAACCGTCCTCAGAGACGGGACAAGACTCCAGAGGTCCTCCACAGTCCAGACCCCTCTGAACCGTCCTCAGAGACGGGACAAGACTCCAGAGGTCCTCCACAGTCCAGACCCCTCTGAACCGTCCTCAGAGACGGGACAAGACTCCAGAGGTCCTCCACAGTCCAGACCCCTCTGAACCGTCCTCAGAGACAGGACAAGACTCCAGAGGTCCTCCACAGTCCAGACCCCTCTGAACCGTCCTCAGAGAGGACAAGACTCCAGAGGTCCTCCACAGTCCAGACCCCTCTGAACCGTCCTCAGAGACGGGACAAGACTCCAGAGGTCCTCCACAGTCCAGACCCCTCTGAACCGTCCTCAGAGACAGGACAAGACTCCAGAGGTCCTCCACAGTCCAGACCCCTCTGAACCGTCCTCAGAGACGGGACAAGACTCCAGAGGTCCTCCACAGTCCAGACCCCTCTGAACCGTCCTCAGAGACAGGACAAGACTCCAGAGGTCCTCCACAGTCCAGACCCCTCTGAACCGTCCTCAGAGACGGGACAAGACTCCAGAGGTCCTCCACAGTCCAGACCCCTCTGAACCGTCCTCAGAGACGGGACAAGACTCCAGAGGTCCTCCACAGTCCAGACCCCTCTGAACCGTCCTCAGAGACGGGACAAGACTCCAGAGGTCCTCCAAAGTCCAGACCCCTCTGAACTGTCCTCAGAGACAGGACAAGACTCCAGAGGTCCTCCACAGTCCAGACCCCTCTGAACCGTCCTCAGAGACGGGACAAGACTCCAGAGGTCCTCCACAGTCCAGACCCCTCTGAACCGTCCTCAGAGACGGGACAAGACTCCAGAGGTCCTCCACAGTCCAGACCCCTCTGAACCGTCCTCAGAGACGGGACAAGACTCCAGAGGTCCTCCACAGTCCAGACCCCTCTGAACCGTCCTCAGAGACGGGACAAGACTCCAGAGGTCCTCCACAGTCCAGACCCCTCTGAACCGTCCTCAGAGACGGGACAAGACTCCAGAGGTCCTCCACAGTCCAGACCCCTCTGAACCGTCCTCAGAGACGGGACAAGACTCCAGAGGTCCTCCACAGTCCAGACCCCTCTGAACCGTCCTCAGAGACAGGACAAGACTCCAGAGGTCCTCCACAGTCCAGACCCCTCTGAACCGTCCTCAGAGACGGGACAAGACTCCAGAGGTCCTCCACAGTCCAGACCCCTCTGAACCGTCCTCAGAGACGGGACAAGACTCCAGAGGTCCTCCACAGTCCAGACCCCTCTGAACCGTCCTCAGAGACGGGACAAGACTCCAGAGGTCCTCCACAGTCCAGACCCCTCTGAACCGTCCTCAGAGACGGGACAAGACTCCAGAGGTCCTCCACAGTCCAGACCCCTCTGAACCGTCCTCAGAGACGGGACAAGACTCCAGAGGTCCTCCACAGTCCAGACCCCTCTGAACCGTCCTCAGAGACGGGACAAGACTCCAGAGGTCCTCCACAGTCCAGACCCCTCTGAACCGTCCTCAGAGACGGGACAAGACTCCAGAGGTCCTCCACAGTCCAGACCCCTCTGAACCGTCCTCAGAGACGGGACAAGACTCCAGAGGTCCTCCACAGTCCAGACCCCTCTGAACCGTCCTCAGAGACGGGACAAGACTCCAGAGGTCCTCCAAAGTCCAGACCCCTCTGAACCGTCCTCAGAGACGGGACAAGACTCCAGAGGTCCTCCACAGTCCAGACCCCTCTGAACCGTCCTCAGAGACGGGACAAGACTCCAGAGGTCCTCCACAGTCCAGACCCCTCTGAACCGTCCTCAGAGACGGGACAAGACTCCAGAGGTCCTCCACAGTCCAGACCCCTCTGAACCGTCCTCAGAGACGGGACAAGACTCCAGAGGTCCTCCACAGTCCAGACCCCTCTGAACCGTCCTCAGAGACAGGACAAGACTCCAGAGGTCCTCCACAGTCCAGACCCCTCTGAACCGTCCTCAGAGACAGGACAAGACTCCAGAGGTCCTCCACAGTCCAGACCCCTCTGAACCGTCCTCAGAGACAGGACAAGACTCCAGAGGTCCTCCACAGTCCAGACCCCTCTGAACCGTCCTCAGAGACGGGACAAGACTCCAGAGGTCCTCCACAGTCCAGACCCCTCTGAACCGTCCTCAGAGACAGGACAAGACTCCAGAGGTCCTCCACAGTCCAGACCCCTCTGAACCGTCCTCAGAGACGGGACAAGACTCCAGAGGTCCTCCACAGTCCAGACCCCTCTGAACCGTCCTCAGAGACAGGACAAGACTCCAGAGGTCCTCCACAGTCCAGACCCCTCTGAACCGTCCTCAGAGACGGGACAAGACTCCAGAGGTCCTCCACAGTCCAGACCCCTCTGAACCGTCCTCAGAGACAGGACAAGACTCCAGAGGTCCTCCACAGTCCAGACCCCTCTGAACCGTCCTCAGAGACAGGACAAGACTCCAGAGGTCCTCCACAGTCCAGACCCCTCTGAACCGTCCTCAGAGACGGGACAAGACTCCAGAGGTCCTCCACAGTCCAGACCCCTCTGAACCGTCCTCAGAGACAGGACAAGACTCCAGAGGTCCTCCACAGTCCAGACCCCTCTGAACCGTCCTCAGAGACAGGACAAGACTCCAGAGGTCCTCCAAAGTCCAGACCCCTCTGAACCGTCCTCAGAGACGGGACAAGACTCCAGAGGTCCTCCACAGTCCAGACCCTTCTGAACCGTCCTCAGAGACGAGACAAGACTCCAGAGGTCCTCCACAGTCCAGACCCCTCTGAACTGTCCTCAGACAGGCACCAGCTGACAGTGTGTCGTCCAGCAGCACTGGATCAATAAAGTTTATTTTCTCCTCTAAATGTGGATCGATGAGCTGCAGCGTCCAATCACACGGAGCTGCTCTGACTGCCTGATGACACATTAAACTCCTGAGTGGTGGGGGGCTTCAGGCCAACATACCACTGACGACACCGTACAAAGACAGCAATCTGGTCCAGTCTTTCTTTACCAAGCCCTCTTCTGGTCGCCAAGATGAACTGCAACCGGATCCGGACCGTTTGAACCCAGCAGAACCAGAACCAAGAGGTGGGTCTAGAGACAGACTCTGATCAGACTTTCAGTTGAGATTTATTGAAGAAAAGTGTAAAAGAGCAGAGAACAGTTCTGCTATGTCCATGCAGAGGTTCTGATCCATTTCAATCAACAGTAAAACCAAAAAACAGATAAAACCAGTGCCACAATCCCAGGTCTGGACCCTCCCAGTTCCTACAGGGCCCGTTTCAGGACCCGGACCAGAACAGTCAATGCTTCCTGTAGGAGGACAGAGGCCAGTCAAACCCAAACTAAAACCTGTTCCTGATTGTCTTCGGACCCCAGAGATGTCCTGGTCTTTGTCTTCGTCCTGGTATTCATCCTGTACTCCTCCTCAGGCCTCCAGCTGCCACTGCTGAGCCTGAGACTCGTCACATATCACCATGGAGACATAACCCTTTGGTCCCATGGGCTGGGAGATGGAGAGACACTGGCCCACTGAGACCTGGTAGAGACGGTTGGACTTCTGCAGGGGAGAGACCACCACCATCATCATCACAATCACCATCATTATCACCATCTTCATCATCAACATGATCATCACAATCGTCATTGTAATCGCCATCACCATTGTAGGGGAATACTTGTTTAGTCACAATCACTGGTACACCTTTTAACAGATGTTTACCTCAACCATTCACGTGAACCCACCTTGATTAAAGTAATAGTGAGTTCTTAGCAACATTGCGATTCCCATCACTCAAATAAACAAGTCAGAGCCGTTCAAATCACAATTCTGTACCTTTTATTTTCAGTTTGAATAATGACAATATGGCAAATATTGAATATGAATGAATAACCAGATACCGTAGTGTTATTTCCTCCCTCTCGGTTTTCAAATCCCATTTAAAGACTCACTACTATTCTGTTGCTTTCAACACCAGATGATCTATGTTTGGTCGTTATGTTTATCATCTACAATGTTTTTATGACTACCGTATTTCTTGTACTTCATTTTGTACAAAGTATGTTACCCATGTGTTGCCTGTTTGTTTGTACAGCACTTTGGTTGGCCTTGTCGCTGTTTTAAGTGCTCTATATATAAACTGGTATGGTATGGAATGCTATTTCAGGAGGGTAAATAATGTAATATTCACTACATTGCCAAAATTATTCGCTCACCTGCCTTGACTCACACATGAGTTTAAATGACATCTCATTCCTAATCCATAGGGTTCAATATGACGTTGGTCCACCCTTTGCAGCTAGAACAGCGTCCACTCTTCTGGAAGGCCGTCCACAAGGTTTAGGAGTGTGTTCATGGAGATTTTGGACCATTCTTCCAGAAGCGAATTTGTGAGGTCACATACTGATGTTGGACGAGAAGGCCTGGCTCTCAGTCTCCGCTCTAATTCATCCCAAATGTGTTCTACTGTATTGGGTTGATGTCAGGACTCTGTGCAGACCAGTCAAGCTCATCCACACCAGACTCTGACATCCATGTCTTTATGGACCTTGCTTTGTGCACTGGTGTACAGTCATGTTGGAAGAGGAATGGGCCAGCTCCAAACTGTTCCCACAAAGTTGGGAGCATGGAATTGTCCAAAATGTCTTGATATGCTGAAGCAGTCAGAGTTCCTTTCACTGGAACTAATGGGCCAAGTCCAGCTCCTGAAAAACAACCCCACACCATAATCCCCACTCCACCAAACTTTACACTCGACACAATGCAGTCAGACAAGTACCATTCAACCGCCAAACCCAGACTCGTCCATCAGATTGCCAGATGGAGAAGCGCAATTCGTTACTCCACAGAACACGCCTCCACTGCTCTAGAGTCCAGTGGTATTGTGCTTTACACCATTGCATCTGACACTTTGCATTGCACTTGGTGATGTATGGCTTGTGTTTTCATTTCAGGGTTTAACACCCCTCCAGCCCTCGTCTAACCGGTAATTGGACCCCCCTAGACTTCTGAGTATTACCCAAACAATACTACGGTCAGGCACTCTCAGGATGGGTTCGAGAAAGATTCGACCAGGCACTAACCTTTACTTGCAGGACGCACCCCTATTTCACCTCACAGCTTAAGAGTCAAGCAGCAGTGACCCCAAAGTTTACCATAAGGTATCCTGAATTATGGCTGCTCTTCCTCTATTTAACGTTTTGCAATTGGTACAAGACCTGGTAATTTTCCTAGGCCAGGACAAGTTGGCCATGTGGGGATGCTGTTCAAAAAAATCAAACTAAGTAACCGTTCAAAACCTCCAAAAATCTCAGAACCAAGCACACTTTCTGGATGAGTTCAACAAAGAGTGTGTATCATTCAGATGCCATCAGGAAAATGAGTCCTACACTCTTAAGATTTTCATGCTTTGTGTTTTTAATCATAAATTTGCATAAGGTTACATTCGTAGCTTTCAAAAATCCAGCAGCAGTGCAAGCAAATGCGTTTAAAAAAATGCAGTATAATGAATTAAACAAAAATCAAAAAATGTGTGAAACTCCAAATTCCTCTAGGTGTGGATGCACCAATCTGTAAATGGCCTACGCCCTAACTGTGCTGTCCCTAAGAAAAACCACAAAATGCAACCTGTAATTTTTAAATCGGGTAAAATGATTCAAAAAGGTTGGTTTCTACCACATACATGTATCCCATGACTGGATTGGTTTTCCAGGAAAACGAATAATTCCTACAGCCTTTGTTGAAAACGGTCATCAAATGTAATTAATTCCAATCAGAGACTTGTTCAGAGTTATCTGCGGTCAGTCTTCTTGAAGGGTGATCATGTACTGCTGAGCGGTTCTTCATTGCTTTGTTTTCAGCTTTTGTTTTTTCAGCTCATCTGCAGTCAAAATCTTCTCCCTTCAATCTTCAGATCTGATCCAAGTCTTCAGGGCTTGACAACCGTGTTCAATCTCTGCCTGAAATGACTGACCGACTTTCGTCTGCTATCTTTGTCTTTTTAAACTCATCTCTTGTCTCTGATTGGCTTGTTCCTGATCTAACATCCATTTTGAAGACCTCACCTGTCAACCATTTTGAAGACTTTTCAACAGTTCAAGTTTGTCTCCTTTTTTTCCCCAACTTGCTCAGCTGTCTAAACCAGTGTTTTTCAACCACTGTGCCTAGGCACACTAGTGTGCAGCGAGTGATCGTCAGGTGTGCCTTGGAAATTATCAAAAAAGCCCCCCCCCCCCTTTCTACAACCTCTTTAAATTTAAGACCACATTGTTGTGGTACTGTTCGGGTGTATTTTTGAAGACATGTTAAGTGCAATTTGAAATAAGAAATATAAAATATGATAAAATATATTTTTGTGTTCCATTTCATTCCTATTCAAGACGCTTTGATAAGAATGACTATATATTTAATATACCGGTAGGCGGATAAGTTTACAATTTTGGTTGGAAGTGTGCCTCGGGATTTTTTTCAATGAAAACACTGTGCCTTGGCTCAAAAAAGCTTGAAAAACACTGGTCTAAACTGTGTACTTCTACTTGTGTTGTAAGCTCATGACAGGTGCTTTGCATAACATCCTCATATCCGGACATCGCCTTAACCACACAGCTGTTTCCTGTGACTTGCATCAACCGACAGTTTCTCAACTTTGAACTTTGCTCTACTAATCTTAAACGTAAAAAAAAAAAATTACTAATAGAGATATATAAAAACCTTTTCTTCTAAAATCACTTGACTTAACAATTTAAAGTGAAATCCAGATCTAACTTTTACGATCACTTAATGAATACTTCTTTGATCACAATAAAGGAACTTTTGCTTACAAAAATATAATAACATTTGATTGTTTCATCACCTTGATTGACAGACATAAAATCTTTATTCCAATCAACACACCCATAAAACTACTTTTATTGATCATTCATTCAGTAAGACTTCTTGATATTAAATGTCCATCTCCACCAGACGTGCATTCTGACCTCAATACTGTACCTCTTTTCATCCACTTAAAGGGGACCACAGATGCAAAATTCACTTTTTAATGTTTTTTTACTCAACTTTGGGTATTTACTTCATAAAAAAACAGTCCTTGTGCCAAAAAAATGCACCCAGTGGTTTATTTACTCTAAGTAGATTTATTTATTTTTGATAAATACACCAGGATTCACACTTCCTGCAGTTATTGACGTCACAGGCCGTAGCCAATCACCTCAAACCTGAGTCCAGCCCCTCACCTAGCAACCCCTGGTTAGGCTCAACCCACTTCTGTATTAAACACATGACTGTTGTTTTTCATGATTTCATCTCATCTTTTGTTTATATGTTCTTAATTTCATGTGTACAGCACTTTGTTGCAGCTGTGGTTTTTTTAAATGGCTTTATAAATAAAGTATAATTGTTATTTTTATATTTTAGTTCAATTTTTAGTGTATTTGCGATCGCTCCCAACGCGCAGCCGTCAAAAATTAAACGAGCGGACCCCCGGCGTAGGGACCAGCGGCAACGGGACCCTCTTCTGGCGGATGGAGCGGAGCTTCAATTGTACAGCCTCGCTGCTGCCCTCGCAGCAGCCTCGCAGCAGCGAGGACCTTCTCCTTACTGATTAATTTACGGGAGACACTTGGTGAACTTTGTTGTCTTGACTGGAACAGCGATAACTCCCAAAATCTCCGCGTGCAACGAGCGAAGCTGGCGAACACCGGAAGAGGAACAAGCTAACATTAGCTTCGGATTCGGGTGGTCTCATGCTAAAAGGAGCAGCTAATTGCGGCGCGCTCAGACGGGTTTCGGTAAGTTATCTTAAGCTAGCACTAACAGTAAGTCAAATGAGTAATAAAAAAAGAGCTAATTTTAAAACAACAACACATTACAGATACTGGCTGTTACAGAGGGCGTAAACAGATCGTTGAAGGGCGTGGACTTCAAGAAACCGGTCGTTCAAAACGAAAGTTAAAAATGGCAGAATTAAAAAGGGTATAATTAATTATCTAAGAATTATTTTGTGTATTAAAATGAATTAATATTGTCAAGATAGCACACAGACATAACATAAAAATTTTAAATACCTATATGTGGTCTCCTTTAACTTGATACTTGGATGCAGCTGCGCAACCATGGGAACTCATTCCATGAAGCTCTCTGTGCACTGTTCTTGAGCTAATCTGATGGCCACATGAAGTTTGGAGGTCTGTAGTGATTGACTCTGCAGAAAGTTGGTGACCTCTTCGCATCATGTGCTTCAGCATCTGCTGACCCCGCTCCGTCAGTTTATGTGGCCTATCACTTCGTGGCTGAGCTGCTGTCATTCCCAAACACTTCCATTTTCTTATAATACAGCTGACGGTTGACTGGAAGATTTCTGGATTTGTTGTATAGGTGGCATCCACGCTGGAATTCACCGAGAGCCCATTCTTTCACTTTCTTGTAGAAACAGCCTGCATGCCTCGGTGCTTCATTTTATACACCTGTGACCATGAAGTGATTGGAACACCTGACTCCGATCATTTGGATGAGCGAATACTTTTGGCAATGTAGTGTAGTTTCAAACTTTGAGCAGAGATGTTGTGGGGGGAGGGGGGGGATTAGTTACCATCTATGAGGACAGATTATAGACGTCTGAGGGACAAGGTGTCCTGAATCATCCCAACTTGTCCTTATGAATCATAGAACACTACACCATCTTCATCATCACAATCACCATCTTCATCATCACAATCACCATCTTCCATCACAATCACTATCTTCATCATCATAATCAAATCATCATCACCATCTTCATCATCATATTCAACATCTCTGTGCGAAGGTGCTTCTCACCCCCAGGCTCCACTGCTGTGACCCCCCTGAGCCATGACACTTCATCAGTCTGGGGGGGTCCGAAGTTCTGACCTCTGAGACGTCCAAACACAGAAGACCTGCAAGGACCAGCTGCCCGTCTTCGTCATAGGTCCAATCCTGCACACAGGTCACAAAATGCAGGTCTCATCGTCCAGGTCTCATGGTGTGTTCAGGTGCATCAGGACTGATCAATGAGCACATTTGTTACCTGCTCGCTGTCTCTTGAGTCACATGGTCTCAGGACGACTGCCCCGCCCTTCTGGCTGACACGGCCCTGGGCCACCAGACAGCGGCTGGTTGCTAGGTTACGGAGCTGAAGGATGGCGAACACACAGAATGATGTCATGCAGGAAGCTCAGATGTCTGTAAGTCAGGTAAATACTGAGGTTGTGTTCAGGTACCCGTCCTCGCAGCAGGACTTTAGGCCTCTTCAGGCCCTTGTTAACAAACAGTGCCTGCTGTTTGTTGCCGTTGGCGACAGCCTGCATCTCAGGGTAGACCGTGTCCAGGTACCAGCGGAATGAGCGGCACTGCAGCCGCGTCCTGAGCGCTGTGCGCTCACTGATGTCGCCATAACTGCGCTCACGCAGCTCTGGACGCAGGGACAGAAACTGCTCCTGGTCAGACGAGGAGGACAGACAGAAAGTGAGGTCACAGGGCACTGCAGCAGCCCGGCGTGCATGCGTGTGTGCGTGTACCTTATATTCGTCCATCCACACGTGTGCCAGCCGCAGAGAATTGTGAGCCATGGTGTCCTGTCCCCCTGGGGAGCCATAGGGACGTCTCTTCCTGAAGATGTGTCCCACTCTGGAGCACGGGATGATAAGGAGCTGTCCTCCACACATCCAGATCTGAGGACAGGCCAGAAGACAGAGGACAAGGAGACATGTCCACCCAGAGAAGGAAGGAGAGCAGGTCAGTCCCAGGACGAACAATTTAGACCTTCGATCTTTGTCTGACGACACCTTCACTGACAGTCTGTAAAAAACATTCTCAATCTGACGACACCTTCACTGACAGTCTGTAACAACAGTCTCAGTCTGACAACACCTTCACCGACAGTCTGTAAAAAACATTCAGTCTGACAACACCTTCACTGACAGTCTGTAACGACAGTCTCAGTCTGACGACACCTTCACTGACAGTCTGTAACGACAGACTCAGTCTGACAACACCTTCACTGACAGTCTGTAACAACAGACTCAATCTGACGACACCAGTGGTGGGCATATGAACGCTAGGTAGCGCTAAAGCGCTAATCCGCTTACAGTGGACCTAAACTTTTTGTCAGCGTTTTTGTGAATTGACTAACTTTTATAATTCATAAGCGGATTTGTGCCATTTTTATTTAAAATGCAGTACTGCTAATAACTAATTATCTATCAGTAAAAACCAATAAACTTATTTACAAGCTCTTATGCTGCTTGTTTTACCTTTTTCCCCACCGTAAACAGCAGAGAGGAGGAAAGGGTGTGAGGGTGAGGGGGGCAGAGCTGAGAACAGACTCGGCTCTACCATGTAGGTAAATGCCTGGGGGTCCCATTTCAGCAGTGGCCCCGGCCCCGCCTCGCCCCGTGCAGTCACCTACATCACTAACATTGATCCTGCTTGTTAATGTACATTTAACATAAAAATAATTATAGTTACGATGAAAACGATCATTAAATACGCAATAAAAAAACGGTCGATTTCTTTATCCCCCTACTAAAAATGGACTATTCCATCTTGACATCTTCCGGGTCACTCAGAGGTGAACTCGGGGGCTAATTCTGTGGCTACTGTTTGTGCTGGGTACTTGGATAAATCCGTAGAGAACCCCGCTGTTTCAAGCCAAATTAACGCGGCCGGAGGAGTTTATTGAGGGTTTTGTGTCGACCATTTGACGGTGAGTCGTTATTTTTATGTATTTTAGTTACTTTTCATTAAATCTGTTGACTACCTATAGACGCTAACTCTGTGTCTGCCTGTTGGTAGTGCTGGGTTACTAATGGATAAATCCGTAGAGAACCCCGCTGTTTCAAGCCAAATTAACGTGGCCGGATGATTTTATTGTGTGTTTTGTGTCGACCATTCGACGGCGAGTCGTTAGTTTCATGTATTTGGGTTACTTTTATGTATAAATGCGGTGGCGACACACCCGTGTATTTGAGATTTAAACGTGGTTTTAGGGATTAAAAGATCATTCTATTTTTTGTTAATTTCGTGGCCGAATAGAATATATGTACGTAAAGTATTAAATAAATCCTTTGATTTTTGTAATTTCATCCTTTTAGGATCATTTTTGTTACTTTTCAGTTGGCAGTGTAGTGCAAATATTGATAACGCTGCCGGCTATATATAAATATATATATATATATATAATAGAAATATATAAATAGCGGATTAGATTAGCTTCCCCTAATTTTCATAAGACATTTGTGCTTTTGAAATTGTGGACCTAAAAAAATTAATAAGCGTTTTAGAAATTGTGGAACTAATTTTTTAATTAGCATTGCCCAGCTTTGGACGACACCTTCACTGACAGTCTGTAACATTAGTCTCAGTCTGACGACACCTTCACTGACAGTCTGTAACATTACAGGTAGTCCCCGATTTACGAGCGAGATCCGTCACAGCGAGGCGCTCGTAAACCGGAAATCTCGTAATTTGGAACGGCCGCCATTTCGCTCGTAAATCCGGAAATCCGCTCGTAAATTGGAACGGTTTTCGCTAGCGCACCTAAAAACACTCTATTTTCATCTAAAAACTACTTTTGAGTGCATAAAAATGATCGGAAACGTGTGTTTATATGCTTAACTTGCTAACTGAAGTGAAAAAACACATGAAAACTCAGTATTTTTTTCGTTTTTTCCAAAAATGTGCAGCTCGTAAGTCTGGAACCTCGCAGATCAGAGCGCTCGTAAATCGGGGACTACCTGTAGTCTCAGTCTGACGACACCTTCACTGACAGTCTGTAAAAAACATTCTCAGTCTGACGACACCTTCACCGACAGTCTGTAAAAAAACATTCTCAGTCTGACGACATCTTCACTGACAGTCTGTAAAAAACATTCTCAATCTGACGACACCTTCACTGACAGTCTGTAACAACAGTCTCAGTCTGACAACACCTTCACCGACAGTCTGTAAAAAACATTCAGTCTGACAACACCTTCACTGACAGTCTGTAACGACAGTCTCAGTCTGACGACACCTTCACTGACAGTCTGTAACGACAGACTCAGTCTGACAACACCTTCACTGACAGTCTGTAACAACAGACTCAATCTGACGACACCAGTGGTGGGCATATGAACGCTAGGTAGCGCTAAAGCGCTAATCCGCTTACAGTGGACCTAAACTTTTTGTCAGCGTTTTTGTGAATTGACTAACTTTTATAATTCATAAGCGGATTTGTGCCATTTTTATTTAAAATGCAGTACTGCTAATAACTAATTATCTATCAGTAAAAACCAATAAACTCATTTACAAGCTCTTATGCTGCTTGTTTTACCTTTTTCCCCACCATAAACAGCAGAGAGGAGGAAAGGGTGTGAGGGTGAGGGGGGCAGAGCTGAGAACAGACTCGGCTCTACCATGTAGGTAAATGCCTGGGGGTCCCATTTCAGCAGTGGCCCCGGCCCCGCCTCACCCCGTGCAGTCACCTACATCACTAACATTGATCCTGCTTGTTAATGTACATTTAACATAAAAATAATTATAGTTACGATGAAAACGATCATTAAATACGCAATAAAAAAACGGTTGATTTCTTTATCCCCCTACTAAAAATGGACTATTCCATCTTGACATCTTCCGGGTCACTCAGAGGTGAACTCGAGGGCTAATTCTGTGGCTACTGTTTGTGCTGGGTACTTGGATAAATCCGTAGAGAACCCCGCTGTTTCAAGCCAAATTAACGCGGCCGGAGGAGTTTATTGAGGGTTTTGTGTCGACCATTTGACGGTGAGTCGTTATTTTTATGTATTTTAGTTACTTTTCATTAAATCTGTTGACTACCTATAGACGCTAACTCTGTGTCTGCCTGTTGGTAGTGCTGGGTTACTAATGGATAAATCCGTAGAGAACCCCGCTGTTTCAAGCCAAATTAACGTGGCCGGATGATTTTATTGTGTGTTTTGTGTCGACCATTCGACGGCGAGTCGTTAGTTTCATGTATTTGGGTTACTTTTATGTATAAATGCGGTGGCGACACACCCGTGTATTTGAGATTTAAACGTGGTTTTAGGGATTAAAAGATCATTCTATTTTTTGTTAATTTCGTGGCCGAATAGAATATATGTACGTAAAGTATTAAATAAATCCTTTGATTTTTGTAATTTCATCCTTTTAGGATCATTTTTGTTACTTTTCAGTTGGCAGTGTAGTGCAAATATTGATAACGCTGCCGGCTATATATAATATATATATAAATATATATATATATATATATATATATATATATATATATATAATATAGAAATATATAAATAGCGGATTAGATTAGCTTCCCCTAATTTTCATAAGACATTTGTGCTTTTGAAATTGTGGACCTAAAAATAATAGAGCTTTGGAGCAGATGTCACTGTGTGGGGGCGTGTCGGGGCGTTCCCGTCTCGACCGCCATCTTTGTTGCCCTCATAAAAAATAAAAGAAATTCAGGAGATTTTCCATTGTTTTCGCGCTGTATCTTCCGTCACGATTCTGAAAAGCAGGCAAAATAAAGTGGACTGTATCCTAATAAGCTTCTCCCAGGTGAGAAAAAAAAACTACATGGAAAAAAATCGGTATAATTGGAAATGTTGCCCGTTTGAAATAAATAAATAAATGGAGCAGAGACCCGGAGTAATACTTGCCTCCACTGACATTCCCTTCCCAGTCATTTTAGCAGACCTGGTCTGTGTCAGTGTTTACACCACAAATAATTTTTATAATTACAAATCACTGGGAGAGCTGGTCCAATCTATGAACAGCTGGGTAGATGATTTGGACATTTTTAAAGCCCCCAGATTGTAAATACGTTGAAGGTACGTTGTTTTTGGCTCCTTAATTGTACATAAATTATTAATTTACATTTCTTTCAGAATCAAACAACCTTCTGTATGCTAGGAGTATTAAAAACTGAGAACACTTGATTTTTAAAGTATGTTTTTTAACTAAATTACAAAGGTCCAAGTTGAAAATTACCTTATTTTTAATGACTTGAGCATGTCTAATAACATGTAGACTTCAAATCTTGATTAGATTACTATAATCACTATATACAGTATATGTATTAAGATGCATATATATACTGTATATTATAGATTGTCTTTTCATTCACCATTTTAATTGTGTTCACAGGTTCTGCTCTGACTCTGAGCCACCAGAACACCGTGGGTCATGCTGAGTAACAGTGTGTCTACACACAGAAATAAAATGGTGTGTGAATCATCAAAACACCTACATTAAAATACAGCGAGCAGTAAAAAAAATCTTAAAGTTAAAGCATGTGGTTTCATCATAAACACCAACTCCTGAACTTGGAGCATCTTCTGATGGACTCAGTGTGATCGCTGCTGCCTGGAGAAAGTTCCCTCACAGATACAAGACATGCAGCATCCAGCAGCTGGAGGCAGGAGATGAAGTTCACCTGCAGAAGCATCACCCACTCTGCACAGGTGCATAATCAAACCACTGTGACCTTGTGTGGACCACACAGACATGGCTGGACGTCTACAGAAAGCATGAAGCTTCCTAAAGATATTTCTCAGAGCTTGTACTTCAAGGGAGACATAATTATGTAAAACATGCTGTTGACTTATATTTGCACATTTTTGTGTGTTTTCTATAAAATGTATTAACTCACACGTTCATCACATTTACTGGAAATGTTTAATTACATCAAATGTTTACTTCAAAATGGATCTGTTTCATTTCAAATTCAAACAATGACAACAATACGGCAAAGCAATGAAGTCCTGTATAGTACCTGACTTTTTTTGTGTCACCTCTAAGAAATTCTTTGTCTAGCTGTTTTTTATTCAGCTCTGACCTGAGCTCCCTGTTTTCCTGTAAGAGACGATTAATTTCTGCTCTTCTTTGTTCGCACAACTGACATTCTGTTTGTCGCCTTTTTGCTGCTGGTTCATCTTCCTCCTCCCCATCTGCAGCGACAGTGATGTCCTCTCGTGGGGTTTCCACCGCAGACTCCACAACTTGCTCATGCTCCTCTCCAGCAGCCTCCACAAGCTGTGTGTGCTCATCTTCTGCTGCCTCCACCACCTGTTGGTGCTCATCTCCTGCTGCCTCCACCACCTGTTGGTGCTCATCTCCTGCTGCCTCCATCACCTGTTGGTGCTCATCTCCAGCAGCCTCCACCACCTGTTGGTGCTCATCTCCAGCAGCCTCCACCACCTGTTGGTGCTCATCTCCAGCAGCCTCCACCACCTGTTGGTGCTCATCTCCAGCAGCCTCCACCACCTGTTGGTGCTCATCTCCAGCAGCCTCCACCACCTGTTGGTGCTCATCTCCAGCAGCCTCCACCACCTGTTGGTGCTCATCTCCAGCAGCCTCCACCACCTGTTGGTGCTCATCTCCAGCAGCCTCCACCACCTGTTGGTGCTCATCTCCAGCAGCCTCCACCACCTGTTGGTGCTCATCTCCAGCAGCCTCCACCACCTGTTGGTGCTCATCTCCAGCAGCCTCCACCACCTGTTGGTGCTCATCTCCAGCAGCCTCCACCACCTGTTGGTGCTCATCTCCAGCAGCCTCCACCACCTGTTGGTGCTCATCTCCAGCAGCCTCCACCACCTGTTGGTGCTCATCTCCAGCAGCCTCCACCACCTGTTGGTGCTCATCTCCAGCAGCCTCCACCACCTGTTGGTGCTCATCTCCAGCAGCCTCCACCACCTGTTGGTGCTCATCTCCTGCTGCCTCCACCACCTGTTGGTGCTCATCTCCTGCTGCCTCCACCACCTGTTGGTGCTCATCTTCTGCTGCCTCCACCACCTGTTGGTGCTCATCTTCTGCTGCCTCCACCACCTGTTGGTGCTCATCTCCTGCTGCCTCCACCACCTGTTGGTGCTCATCTCCTGCTGCCTCCACCACCTGTTGGTGCTCATCTCCTGCTGCCTCCACCACCTGTTGGTGCTCATCTCCTGCTGCCTCCACCACCTGTTGGTGCTCATCTCCTGCTGCCTCCACCACCTGTTGGTGCTCATCTCCTGCTGCCTCCACCACCTGTTGGTGCTCATCTCCTGCTGCCTCCATCACCTGTTGGTGCTCATCTTCTGCTGCCACCACCACCTGTTGGTGCTCATCTCCTGCTGCCTCCATCACCTGCTGATGATCATCTCCAACAGCCACCACCACCTGTTGGTGCTCATCTCCTGCTGCCTCCATCACCTGTTGGTGCTCATCTCCAACAGCCACCACCACTTGTTGGTGCTCATCTCCAGCAGCCACCACAAGCTGTGTGTGCTCATCTTCTGCTGCCTCCACCACCTGTTGGTGATCATCTCCTGCTGCCTCCATCACCTGTTGGTGCTCATCTTCTGCTGCCTCCACCACCTGTTGGTGCTCATCTCCTGCTGCCTCCACCACCTGTTGGTGCTCATCTCCTGCTGCCTCCATCACCTGTTGGTGCTCATCTCCTGCTGCCTCCATCACCTGTTGGTGCTCATCTCCTGCTGCCTCCACCACCTGTTGGTGCTCATCTCCTGCTGCCTCCATCACCTGTTGGTGCTCATCTCCTGCTGCCTCCATCACCTGCTGATGATCATCTCCTGCTGCCTCCATCACCTGTTGGTGCTCATCTCCTGCTGCCTCCACCACCTGTTGGTGCTCATCTCCTGCTGCCTCCATCACCTGTTGGTGCTCATCTCCTGCTGCCTCCACCACCTGCTGATGATCATCTCCTGCTGCCTCCATCACCTGTTGGTGCTCATCTCCTGCTGCCTCCATCACCTGCTGATGATCATCTCCTGCTGCCTCCATCACCTGTTGGTGCTCATCTCCTGCTGCCTCCACCACCTGCTGATGATCATCTCCTGCTGCCTCCATCACCTGTTGGTGCTCATCTCCTGCTGCCTCCACCACCTGCTGATGATCATCTCCTGCTGCCTCCACCACCTGTTGGTGCTCATCTCCTGCTGCCTCCACCACCTGCTGATGATCATCTCCTGCTGCCTCCATCACCTGTTGGTGCTCATCTCCTGCTGCCTCCACCACCTGCTGATGATCATCTCCTGCTGCCTCCACCACCTGTTGGTGCTCATCTCCTGCTGCCTCCACCACCTGTTGATGATCATCTCCTGCTGCCTCCACCACCTGTTGGTGCTCATCTCCTGCTGCCTCCACCACCTGTTGGTGATCATCTCCTGCTGCCTCCACCACCTGCTGATGATCATCTCCTGCTGCCTCCACCACCTGTTGGTGCTCATCTCCTGCTGCCTCCATCACCTGCTGATGATCATCTCCTGCTGCCTCCATCACCTGTTGGTGCTCATCTCCTGCTGCCTCCATCACCTGTTGGTGATCATTTCCTGCAGCCTCCACTGCTTGTTGATTTTGCCTTTCCATCACTTCCTTCATCTTCCCCTTGTGCTCTGCTGTAACGTCTCTTTAATCGATGAGCATGTCGGTCTGATGTTGACACTTTCACCTCGGAGTGTCCCAAGTGCAGTGTTGGAGCCCAGTCGGGATTTGACTCATCCATCTCATAAGAAGATTTGCCTTGAAGAGAACGCAGATCAGTAATATAATTATTGCCAGAAAACATTACTGTCATCCATCTAGTATATTATTTTTTTAGTTGAAATTACTGAAGTTCCATTAGTAGATTACCTTATTTTAATGGTGATGTATAAATGTCATAACAATGTACTACCCTTAAATATTCAGACACATTTTGTTAAAAGATGAAGTGCTTTAATGTGTAATATGTTGAAATTTGAAAATTGAGATGAGTTACTCATTTTTTGTTACTTATAGATTATTCTTTGAATAGATTGTTTGGAAAAGGGGCAGATATAATAAGATAGTTTCTTCTTTCTGCTGCCTTTCATTTTATATTTTCTTTTTTTTGTCTTTGTTGGGTATTTATTTTGATAAAATGAATAAAGAAATAAATTAATAATAAAAAACAATATGCTACAGTCAATGTGACAACACAATCAACTTTAAACAGTTTATTTTAAAATAACACAGATGTCCGACCTAAACTTGGTTGACCCACTATGCACTGAACTCGACCAAAACATGATACACCTTGACAAAATGGCACAACTCCAGTAAACTGATTTAAAATACTCACCTGAATGGAAATGTCTGGAACAAACAAGCATGTATCTTGTGATGTTGGAGAACGTTACATCAGGACGTCTCACTGCTGATATCCATGCCTCCTTTTTGTTATGGCCGACACAAGCTCGCCCTCGCGTTGTTTCCAGGTAGGGAAACTATAAAACGAGAGTCCGTTTTCTATTTTTTTTACCTTTTCTGTCGTGTGAACGGACATTGCATCCTATTACACAGCAATTTAGGACCATTGCTAAGCTGTTGAAACCTGATTCGAACAAAATACGAGCGACCAGGAAAAATGGCGGATCGACAAAAAACTACAAAAAAAACTACCCACAATGCTGTGCGCGGTGGACCAGTGACGTCACGTTCCAAAGCTCTATAAGCGTTTTAGAAATTGTGGAACTAATTTTTTAATTAGCGGTGCCCAGCACTGAAAGATACAAATGGAAACATAACTTATGATGAGGGAAAAGTAAACAGTGTTTTTAAAGATTTCTATAAAACTCTATACACTCCACAAATAAGTCCATCAAATGAGGATATTAATCAATTCTTGGAGAGAGTACCGGTAATACTTCCAAAACTAGACAGTAGTAAATCCCCAGAACTAGACTCACCATTAACATCAGATGAATTCTGTGAATCCATTAAAAATATGCCTAATAAGAAATCTCCTGGTCCAGATGGCTATCCAGCAGAATTCTATAAAGAATTCTGGGACATACTGGAACCTATATTTCTCAGAATGCTACATGAGTCAGAAGGAAATGGCAAGCTTCCAACACATATAAATAAGTCATGTCATTGTGCCATTTACATAAATCTGTAACTTCCATCCATCCATTTTCGTCCGCTTATCCGGGGTTGGGTCGCGGGGGTAGCAGCCTAAGTAGGGAGGCCCAGACTTCCCTCTCCCCAGCCACTTGAAGCAGCTCCTCTGGGGGAATCCCAAGGCGTTCCCAGGCCAGCCGAGAAACATAGTCCCTCCAGCGTGTCCTGGGTCTTCCTCTGGGTCTCCTCCCGGTGGGACATGCCCGGAACACCTCACCAGGGAGGCGTCCAGGAGGCATCCTAACCAGATGCCCGAGCCACCTCAACTGGCTCCTCTCGATGTGGAGAAGCAGCGGCTCTACTCCGAGTCCCTCCCGGATGACCGAGCTTCTCACCCTATCTCTAAGGGAGAGTCCAGACACCCTGCGGAGAAAACTCATTTCAGCCGCTTGTATCCGAGATCTCGTTCTTTCGGTCACAACCCAAAGCTCATGACCATAGATGAGGGTGGGAACGTAGATCGATCGGTAAATTGAGAGCTTTGCCTTTCGACTCAGCTCTCTCTTCACCACGACAGACCGGTACAGCGCCCGCTTCACTGCGGATGCTGCACCTATCCGCCTATCGATCTCACGCTCCAGTTTTCCCTCATTCGTGAACAAGACCCCGAGATACTTAAACTCCTCCACTTGGGGCAGGACCTCCTCCCCGACCCGGAGAGGGCATGCTACCCTTTTCCGGCTCAAGACCATGGCCTCGGATTTGGAGGAACTGATCCTCATCCCGGCCGCATCACACTCGGCTGCAAACCGCTCCAGCGAAAGCTGTAGATCACGATCTGATGAAGCCAATAGGACCACATCATCTGCAAAAAACAGAGAAGCGATTCTAAGGCCACCAAAACGGATCCTCTCAACACCTTGGTTGCGCCTAGAAATTCTGTCCATAAAAGTTATGAACAGAATCGGTGACAAAGGGCAACCTTGGCGGAGTCCAACTCTCACTGGAAACGAGCCTGACTTACTACCGGCAATGCGGACCAAGCTCTGACACCGGTCGTACAGGGACCTAACAGCCCATATCAATGGGCCTGGTACCCCATACTCCCGGAGTACCCCCCACAGAACCCCCCGAGGGACGCGGTCGAATGCCTTTTCCAAGTCCACAAAGCACATGTAAACTGGTTGGGCAAACTCCCACGCACCCTCCAGGACCCTGCTGAGGGTGTAGAGCTGGTCCAGTGTTCCACGACCAGCACAAAAACCACATTGCTCCTCCTGAATCCGAGGTTCGACTATCCGACGGACCCTCTTCTCCAGAACCCCTGGTCGCGTACCACTTTCCCCCCCTGAGACGCCCGATGGTGGACCAGAATCGCCTCGAAGCCGTACGGAAGTCATTCGCCATGGCCTCTCCGAACTCCTCCCACGCCTGAGTTTTTGCCTCAGCAACCACCCGAGCTGCATGCCGCTTGGACTGTCGGTACCTATCTGCTGCTTCCGGGGTCCCACAGGCCAAAAAGGCCCAATAGGACTCCTTCTTCAGCATGACAGCATCCCTCACCGCCGGTGTCCACCACCGGGTTCGAGGGTTGCCACCACGACAGGCACCAACAACCTTGCGGCCACAACTCTGATAAGCTACCTCGACAATAGAGGCGCGGAACATGGCCCACTCGGACTCAATGTCCCCCGCCTCCCTCGGAACGTGTTCAAAGCTCTCCCGGAGGTGGGAGTTAAAGCTCCGTCTTACGGGAGACTCTGCCAGACGTTCCCAGCAGACCCTCACAATACGTTTGGGTCTGCCAGGTCTGACCGGCATCTCCCCCACCATCGGAGCCAACTCACCACCAGGTAGTGGTCAGTGGACAGCTCCGTCCCTCTCTTCACCCGAGTGTCCAGGACATGCGGCCGTAGATCAGATGAGACGACAACAAAGTCGATCATCGAACTGTGACCTAGGGTGTCCTGGTGCCAAGGAAACTGGTTCCAGAGCCAGAGCCATGCGTTGAGGTGAGTCCGACTATTTCTAGCCGGAACCTCTCAACCTCACACACTAGCTCAGGCTCCTTCCCCACCAGAGAGGTGACATTCCATGTCCCAATGGCCAGCTTCTGTAGCCGAGGATCAGACCGCCAGGGTCCCCGCCCTCGGCCACCACCCATCCCACATTGCACCCGACCCCTTTGGCCCCTCCCATAGGTGGTGAGCCCATGGGAAGGGGGACCCACGTCTCCTCTTCGGGCTGTGCCCGGCCGAGCTCCATGGGTAAAAGCCCGGCCACCAGGCGCTCGCCAACGTGCCCCACCTCCGGGCCTGGCTCCAGAGTGGGGCCCCGGTGACCCGCGTCCGGGCGAGGGAACATTGTATCCATTAATTGTACTTATCATAAGGGGTTTATCTGTAACTTGTCATTTTTAAAAGGCATTTTCCCTGACAGAATGAAAATAGCTAAAGTAGGGGCCAAGGGGCTTTTAATGTTTTATTCTGCTTTTATTGAAGGTATTTTAACGTTTTGTAACATCTGTTGGTTTGGCAATGCTACAGAGGCTCAGAAGAACTCCTTGAGAAGTATAGTAACTACAGCCAGCAAACTGTTAGGGACCACTCTGCCAAGTATGGAAAAGATATACATGGACAGAGTTATGAGGAAGGCAAACAAGATTATAGCAGACGACACACATCCCCTAAGATCTTCATTTGAGTTGCTTCCTTCAGGGCGAAGGTATGGCCTTCCTTTATTCTCAAGAAACAGAACAAAATTTTCTTTCATACCACAAGCAATTAAATCATTAAATAATACTAAGGTATCATGAATTACTGAGCTGAAACATCTTTGCTGTAATGATGGATGATGATGTCATGTATGTATGTATAAGTATGTCCTTTATGTCAATGCCTGCTGACAAATGTTGCAAATTAATTTCCCTACGGGGACAAATAAATCTATATATATCTATCTATTTATCTATCTATCTAAGATGGTGTAGTGGTAGGGGAATCGGACTTGGGATTCGAAGGACCCAGGTTCGAACCCCGGCCACGGCACACCTTGGGGTGTCTATGAGTGCACATCTATTTTCCCCAGCTCCTTGGGCATTGACTACGGCTGCTCATTGCACCACCTGGTGGTGGTTGGGTTAAATGCAGAGACCAATTTCGTCTGTCAAGTATGGGAACATACACAGATGACAAAAATGTGACATTCATTTTATTATTAATTCCTCTTTTTAAAAATTGTGACAACTGTGTCTTTAGTAATTATAGACCTAAATCACTTTTGCCACAATTTTCAAAAATTCTCGAACGATTATTTGTGACAAGATTAGATAGATTCCTTGATAAACAAAATATTTTGAGCAATAGTCAATATGGTTTTAGATCAAATAGTTCTACATCCTTGGCTCTGATGAAATTGATGGAACAAGTTACAACAGCAGTTGATGAAAAAAAGACTGTATATTTGTGGATTAAAAGATGGCATTTGATACTATTGATCACACCACCTTAATTGATAAATTTAATCAATATGGTATCAGAGGCCCTGCATTGCAGTTGATAAGTAGTTATCTGAGAGATAGAAAGCAGTTTGTTCAGACGGATGATGTACATTCTAATAGGCTATATGTCACGGACTTCCGTTCTAGCACTTCCGCATTCATGGGCCAGACGGCGCACTTCCAGTTCACAGCCACAGGATGGCGATCTTCACATAATCTCTGCAGGACTTGCCGACAGTCAATGATGTGTACAGAATTATTCAGACCTTGTCTAAAGCGCACATCTAAGAAAGACAAAGGATTTAAGCTTTATGTGTCCAACTACATAAATAACTATGAAGGTAAGTCTGTATTTGTTTTCAGTTCACCAAACTGCATCATGTAGGCTAACACAGCTAACATAGTTAACCCTTGCTAAATTGTTGAGTAAACGTGTTTTGTCTGTACATTTCTGATTTAACACAAATGTTAGTTTCAAACAAGGAGGCAGGAGAAGTCAGGGCTGAGTGTTTACAGTCCATGAGGAGCAGCCAGAAGCCACTGTTTGAGTCAAAGCCACCTGACAGTTCAGTTTCAAACAAGGAGGCAGGAGATTTAGAGCAGATTTAGAAACACAAGTTATTTTAATTTAATTATTTTAATTCAAGTTTGTGTACAAAACTTGAGTTGAAGTTAAATATCAGACAATATAAACTCTTTATATTCAACACATGTCTGCTATATGGTTTTGTGAATCTCACTGTTTATAGCAGCTCTTAATAAGAGATGTTTTCTTTCACTGTACAGGACACCGTAGTGATGATGATGAGGAGGGAGCCAGCTGGTCCAGCCTGGATGTTTGTGAGCTGAGATCGGATCCAAACACTCTCCACTGATGACGAAGGACATGTGATCCATGTGGATGGTTGAACAGAAGAGCTGCTTCATCACTTACCTTTGTCTGACTGATTAATGTTTTTAAATCTCCATTAGCTGTCGAGGAAGCTGTGACTTAAAGTCAGAAGCTGTAATGCTATAAACTGTTTAAATCTTGTGACTCATACGTTTCCTACAGTAATGTAACATCATCATCAAATTTGTTTTTAATAAACTGGCTAAAATAGGGGCGGCTGTGGCACAGTGGTAATGGCAGTCGACCCCCAATCGGAGGGTCGGAGGTTCGAGTCCCGCATCCGCCCACCATGTGTTGTTGTGTCCCTGGGCAAGACACTTAACCCCGAGTTGCTCCCGGTAGGTCTGGATAGCGCCCTACAAGGCAGGCTACCACTAACGGTGTATGAATGTGTGTATGAATGGGTAGATGGCTCGTATTGTAAAGCACTTTGGGGCTCCTCAGAGGGGGCTGGAAGGCGCTATATAAATAAGCTCCATTTACCATTTAAAATAAAACTGAACTCTAAGCCTGTCTTAAATCAACATACACATTTGTTTGGGTGATAATAAGAAGACAAAGTCAGAATGTTTTGAACATTTTATTTTCTTACAAGTAGTAAGTAGTGTGACTGTAGTGTCAGGGTACAGTAGTCCTGAAGTATGCAGGTAGATTTTTATGCATCTGCTCTTCAGGTATCGGGTCCTAATTGAGCCGAGTACTGTCAATAAAAAGTTGCTGTGATAATCCGCCTGACCGTGGACTGATGGACACCGTACCGGTCAGCAAGGTCCCGTTGCTTTCATCCAAGGTCAAGGTCATTTAAGAACAGGAAGAACTCAACGGGCTGCAGGATATTGGTTGACGGGGTGGTGTGGATAAATAATCAATAAATAACACTGAACAACTGGTAATAACTAATAATTCAATCTCAATGTCACTACTTGTGCAATAACCTGTCACACAACCTGTGTAATGTTGATTATGTGTAGTGTTATATATATATATATATATATATATATATATATATATATATATATAACTATGTGCATGTTAGCTTGTACTGTATTACTAGTTTGAAATACTTACAGTAGTTCATTCAAATTCATCCTGCTGCATCATTACTGTATATCCAACCATGTTTACTGTCTCTCTTCAGGACTTTGTGAATATTATAATTACTTTTTCACTTTGCATGCTTTTAGTATAGTTTGTTATTTGATTTTTAGCAAGTCAAATCGGATCTTCTCATCCTGAGCACTTCATTGTACTGTTAACTCTGTGTTAACCTGTATATGACAAATAAACACAACTTGAACTTGATGGGGAGTTCCTCTCATCTCATTCTTGGTGAACACTGACCATGGATAGCAATGGTCAGAAACACATCAGGAGGTAAGATGATGCAAACCTGAAAAAACAAAAAAGTGTTCATATTTACCTTCATAACGTAAAAAACCAAACAGAGAACTCTTTATGAGAGTTATGCTTTAAAATAAATAATTACATCTCAGGAAATAAAAGTTTAATTGAAGTGAAACAGTTCTGGTTTCATATTAAAGGAAACTGCAGAGAATATTTCAGAGGTGTAACAGCCCTTAAAGCTCCACTGACATGATTTTTTAACTTTTCAAAAAATGGCACAACATATATAAATATTAAGATTGACCCCTGACCGTTTTTGCTAAAATAATGTTAAATGAATGAAAATTTCTCTCAAGAATAGTTTAAAATTAGCGCTGTTTTTTTACACGGTAAATACGGGTTTTCCGGTCACGTGTTTGTGACGTCAGATAAAGGAATTTGCTCCAAGCGCACATTGAATACTATGTAGAAATATATAAACGCATCCGTCGAATTTAGCCATCTAAAACTGTAGATATTAGCGATTTAGCTTCAGTTCGTGAAGCAGAAGTTATTTTGAGTGATAAAAAACAAGGAGCAATGTTTCATTTCTCCGTGTTGTTTGTTGTTATTTCAGGAAATGTTGCACATTCAAGAATTGAGCACCAGATGTCAGCAAAGCTACCGTGAACTCTTACAGAGCTCTGTAATGGAGAAATATCTAAACGTATCCGTCGAATTTAGCCATTTAAAACATCAGATATTAGCGATTTGGCTTAAGTCCATGAAGTAGAAGTTATTTTGAGTGATAAAACACAAGGAGCAATGTTTCATTTCTCCGTGTTGGTTGTTTTTATTTCAGGAAATGTTGCACATTCATGAAGTGAGCCCTTGGCTGACATCTGGTGCTCACTTCATGAATGTGCAACATTTCCTGAAATAAAAACAACCAACACGGAGAAATGAAACATTGCTCCTTGTGTTTTATCACTCAAAATAACTTCTACTTCATGGACTTAAGCCAAATCGCTAATATCTGATGTTTTAAATGGCTAAATTCGACGGATACGTTTAGATATTTCTCCATTACAGAGCTCTGTAAGAGTTCACGGTAGCTTTGCTGACATCTGGTGCTCAATTCTTGAATGTGCAACATTTCCTGAAATAACAACAAACAACACGGAGAAATGAAACATTGCTCCTTGTTTTTTATCACTCAAAATAACTTCTGCTTCACGAACTGAAGCTAAATCGCTAATATCTACAGTTTTAGATGGCTAAATTCGACGGATGCGTTTATATATTTCTACATAGTATTCAATGTGCGCTTGGAGCAAATTCCTTTATCTGACGTCACAAACACGTGACCGGAAAACCCGTATTTACCGTGTAAAAAAACAGCGCTAATTTTAAACTATTCTTGAGAGAAATTTTCATTCATTTAACATTATTTTAGCAAAAACGGTCAGGGGTCAATCTTAATATTTATATATGTTGTGCCATTTTTTGAAAAGTTAAAAAATCATGTCAGTGGAGCTTTAAGTTACTAGGAGTTTACAAACACATTTAGATATTAGAAAACTGTTAAAATCTGAAAATTATTTTAAAAGTATGTAGTTACAAACTTTTATCAAATCACTCATCATGACTCCAACATTAAATCTACAAGTGCATGGTGTGGAGTCGAGTCATAATCATGTTTCTTACTGAGCTGCAGCTGCTTTGTTCTCCTTCTCGTTGTCCTCTCTGCTACTGCTTCTCCCAAAGCCCCGGTCATGGAAGTGGAAGGGAGAATTATTCCACTCGAACAATGCAGGTACAGCTCCTTTTTAACCACTGTTTGATGCTGGCTCTTGAATATTCTGAGGTTTAAAACGCCGGCTACAACCGAGTGTTAGCTTTAAGGCTAACTCGGTTAGCCACGAACTCTGGCATTAAAATATAAAAAACTAAGCGCTCTATTGTCCCTGCTATTCACTGGACACAACGGCACACAACAAATCTCTCTTGTTGTACCAGTAGCTCGAAGATAATTTACCATTTGTGTCTTTTACATGGTCTGGTTCTAGAAGCTACCGCTAACAACAACTGCTGTCGACCAGAACCGGAAGTGCAGCGTAGGGCCCGCATTTTAACGGAAGTACGTCACCACTACCCGTGGCATATAGCCTATTCACTGAGAACTTCATGTGGAGTACCACAACGTTCAGTAGTTGGACCCAAGTTGTTCATTTTATATGTAAATGATCTAATTGAAGTGTCTGATATCCTCAAACGTGTTTTAATGCTGATGATACCACTTTTTTCTGTTTGGGTGAAGACTTGGAACGGATGTTTGTACTGATAAAGAAGGAGTTTGAAAAAATACAAATTTGGTTTAAACAAAATAAGTTGTCATTGAATATTGATAAAACCATCCATCCATCCATCCATCCATTTTCGTCCCCTTATCCGGGGTCGGGTCGCAGGGGTAGCAGCTTAAGTAGGGAGGCCCAGACTTCCCTCTTCCCAGCCACATGGAGCAGCTCCTCTGGGGGAATCCCAAGGCGTTCCCAGGCCAGCCGAGAAACATAGTCCCTCCAGCGTGTCCTGGGTCTTCCTCTGGGCCTCCTCCCGGTGGGACATGCCCGGAACACCTCACCAGGGAGGCGTCCAGGAGGCATCCTAACCAGATGCCCGAGCCACCTCAACTGGCTCCTCTCGATGTGGAGAAGCAGCGGCTCTACTCCGAGTCCCTCCCGGATGACTGAGCTTCTCACCCTATCTCTAAGGGAGAGTCCAGACACCCTGCGGAGAAAACTCATTTCAGCCGCTTGTATCCGAGATCTCGTTCTTTCGGTCACAACCCAAAGCTCATGACCATAGATGAGGGTGGGAACGTAGATCGATCGGTAAATTGAGAGCTTTGCCTTTCGACTCAGCTCTCTCTTCACCACGACAGACCGGTACAGAGCCCGCTTCACTGCGGATGCTGCACCTATCCGCCTATCGATCTCACGCTCCAGTTTTCCCTCATTCGTGAACAAGACCCCGAGATACTTAAACTCCTCCACTTGGGGCAGGACCTCATCCCCGACCCGGAGAGGGCATGCTACCCTTTTCCGGCTCAAGACCATGGCCTCGGATTTGGAGGAACTGATCCTCATCCCGGCCGCATCACACTCGGCTGCAAACCGCTCCAGCGAAAGCTGTAGATCACGATCTGATGAAGCCAATAGGACCACATCATCTGCAAAAAACAGAGAAGCGATTCTAAGGCCACCAAAACGGATCCTCTCAACACCTTGGCTGCGCCTAGAAATTCTGTCCATAAAAGTTATGAACAGAATCGGTGACAAAGGGCAACCTTGGCGGAGTCCAACTCTCACTGGAAACGAGCCTGACTTACTGCCGGCAATGCGGACCAAGCTCTGACACCGGTCGTACAGGGACCTAACAGCCCATATCAATGGGCCTGGTACCCCATACTCCCGGAGTACCCCCCACAGAACCCCCCGAGGGACGCGGTCGAATGCCTTTTCCAAGTCCACAAAGCACATGTAAACTGGTTGGGCAAACTCCCACGCGCCCTCCAGGACCCTGCTGAGGGTGTAGAGCTGGTCCAGTGTTCCACGACCAGCACGAAAACCACACTGCTCCTCCTGAATCCGAGGTTCGACTATCCGACGGACCCTCCTCTCCAGAACCCCTGAATAGACCTTACCAGGGAGGCTTAAGAGTGTGATCCCCCTATAGTTGGAACACACCCTACGGTCCCCCTTTTTGAATAGGGGAACCACCACCCCAGTCTGCCAATCCAAGGGAACTGCCCCCGATGTCCACGCGATATTGCAGTCGCGTAAGCCAACACAACCCCACAACATCCAGAGCCCTATTGATAAAACCAAATTTATGTTATTAAGTAAAAAATAACTTTGGATTTTTCTTTTGAAATTGATGGTATTAAGATATGTAGAGTAAATGAAGTTAAGTTTCTGGGTGTAATTATTGATGACAGACTATCATGGGGACAGCATATAAATGTTGTTAAAACTAAAATATCTAAGTCAATTGCAGTATTGTATGGATCAGGGGTCACCAACATGGTGCCCGCGGGCACCCAGGTGCCCCCAAGGACCATTTGGGGTGCCCTCGGACCTGTTCTAAAAATAGACAGAACTCACTACTAAGCTGCATTTAAAATTTCATTTTATTCAGTTGTTATTCTTTTTTGTATTTATATATATTTTAAAATGTCTATCTTAAAAATATGTTCTTAATTTTTTTTATTAAAGTTTATTTATTTTACATATTAAAAAAAGATAATGGAAAAAAAAACATTTCATAAATATGTGAAAAAAAATCAAAATACATAAAATGAAAGGTGGCAGA
>JBBPBX010001986.1:0-34266 GCA_038048925.1 Garcialebias charrua | reverse complement strand
TATACCATACCATACCATACCATTTTATTTATAAAGCACTTTAAACAGGAACAAGTCCACACCAAAGTGCTGGACAAACAAACACGCAACAGGCAACACAGACAATGAAGTACAACACGAAAAACATAAAAACATTGCAGATCATAAATCAAACGATCCAATACAAATCAGCTGGCATTGAAAGCAATGGAGTAGTAGTGAGTTTTTAACCGGGATTTGAAAACCGAGAGGGAGGGGGCCTGTTTGATGAGCAGCGGTAACTCGTTCCAGAGTCTTGGGCCTGCTACAGAGAACGCCCTGTCACCCCTGCGCTTAAGGCGAGTTTCTGGAACTATTAAGAGTACCTGATCCTCTGACCTCAAAGCACGTGGAGGGACATATGGGTGTATCAGATCCGAGAGATAGGCGGGGGCGAGACTGTTCAGCGATTTGTAGACATACATGAGAATTTTGAATTGGATTCGAAGATGAACCGGTAGCCAGTGAAGGGAGGCCAAGACTGGTGTAATGTGCTCTCTTTTGCGTGTGCTGGTTAAAAATCGGGCAGCTGCGTTCTGAACCAGTTGTAATCGTGCAATGGTGGCTTGACTGACGCCAAACAGAAGTGAATTGCAGTAATCAAGCCTAGATGTAATGAATGCGTGAATCACTGTCTCCAGGTGCTTTTTGGATAATATGGGCTTCAGCTTAGACAGACGCCTCAGCTGGAAAAAACAGGATTTGACGATCATGTTTACATGACTGTTGAGTTTCATGGAAGGATCCATTATCACTCCCAGATTTTTGACTTTTTGTTTTTCGGACAGGGGTAGAGCAGACAGGTCAATGCAGTGGTTTGAGGTTGTGTCATTGGGAAGGAACAATATGGCTTCAGACTTCTTATCATTGAAGCTTAAGAAATTTAAAGCCATCCAGTCCCTGATGTCAGCCAGGCAGTCGAGCAGAGGTTGAATAGAGCCTGTACCATTTTGTCTTAGGGGGAAGTAGATTTGACAGTCATCAGCGTAGAAGTGGAAAGGTATATTGTGTTTCCGGAAAATAGCACCGAGTGGCAGCAGGTATAAGGAGAACAAGAGAGGACCCAGGATGGACCCCTGCGGAACCCCCCATTTAAGAGCCGCCACTGCAGAAGTAAAATCATTGATGGACACACAAAAAGACCTGTCAGAGAGGTAGGATCTGAACCAGTTTAGGGCTGATCCTGAGATGCCCACCCACTGCTCCAACCTAGCAATGAGGATCTCATGGTCGATGGTGTCGAAAGCGGATGTGAGGTCCAATAGGACAAGCAGCACAGAGTCACCAGTATCTGTGGATAGAAAGATGTCGTTAAAAACCTTCAGTAGGGCAGTCTCAGTGCTGTGGAGGGATTTGAAGCCAGACTGGAAAAGCTCGGGGATAGCGTGATCCTCCAGGAAGCACTTTAGTTGGGACTCAACTATTTTCTCTAGAAGTTTAGAAACAAATGGGAGTCTGGAGACAGGCCTGAAATTGGATAATACTGACGGGTCGAGGTTTGGTTTTTTCAGGAGAGGTTGAACAGCAGCATGTTTTAATGATTTTGGCACCACACCCGAGGATAGACTGCTATTTACAATCGAGAGAATGGAGGGACCTAGAGTGTGAAAAACCATTTCACACTCAATAATTAACAAATACATTAGGATGCATTTGCATCATGCATGCTTTAGTATTTTGCTAGCAGTTTAGACTTAATAATTTTTTTGAATTTCATCACAGAGTTTACATCTTTAACACCTTTTTCCAAAACATTCCACAATTTCACTCCCTTATTCGAAATAAAACGCCCCTTCAAAATAGTCCTGTATCTAGGTTTAACAAATATTTCAGTTCCTTTTAACCTGTAACAGAATAGAATAGAATATATCTTTATTGGCATTGTCATTGCACCGGAGTACAAAACATTGCAATTGACGCACACACCGTCCTTGAGAGGGGGCGTGTGCACAACAGCCGCAGCAGAAATTATTCCGCACCGCAACAATCAGATATGGGAAAAAGGAAGGTAACATGAGGTTAATCAGTGGTATTCAAAAAGATTCTATCACATTTTGTCTTACAGGACACTATATGATACATCAAAAAACTCTACCAGCAAGGCAACAGTTATGACAAATCACATTTATGCATTTTGAGGTTGAGACAGTGAGATTTCTGTCCGTGAGCCATTCCAGATAGCAACAGTTCTGAGATGTGACCAGCCGGCCTCCGATAACGCTCACAGAAACAGCTTTCTCTCTTTATGAAAAACATTTGAACATTCGTGGGTAGCACATTCTTATGAGCCTTATGCATTCCTAACAAAATATTATAATCTACCAATTCATACAATTTCAATAATTTGAGTTGTTTAAATAATACATTCGATGGATGATGATAAGGCTTTCTAGCAATAATTCTCACTGCTCTTTTCTGTAAAATAAAAATAGAATTTGTATTAGTTGTACAGGCTTTACCCCAAACCTCCACACAATAAATGAAATGTTGAACAAAAATTGAGTTATATAGCAAATAAAGAGCCCTATCTTTTAACAAGTCCTTTAGTTTATACATTACAGCAATAGATTTGGATAGCCTAGTTTTAACAAATTTTTTGCTTGGGCTCGGGTGTCCTGTGCTGTCGGCGGGGCCAGGGTTGGGCCGGATCTTGGATGTTGGCTACTCTCCACCCCAGAATGAATGGGCCTACCTCCTGGGTTTGGGTATGGGCTGCCCCAAGTAGGGGGTAGGTACATGTCTTGGACCTAGGGGGTATAGAGGGTGCATCAGGATTATGAATGGAACGTGTCGTTATTGTTTTTGTGTGAGTAAGGATGAGGGTGGGTCTGAGTGAGTGTGTCTGTGTATGAATGTCTAATTGTCAGGCTGGGATTAGGACTGCCCTCTCTCTGTTACATCCAAGGCTAATTGGTGTTGCGCTCCTACCACGTGGCCCCCAGGTGGGTGTCCCTTGGCCCCTTGGCATGGGGGCCATGGGGTAAATTGCAACACAACAGACATAAATACAGGTTGTCAATATACTTAGTCTGTGGCTCTTTAGCTTAAATATAGTTACCAGCTAAAAAGGAGATAGGAGAGATTTAAGAGGAATAGGGAGAGATTTAAGAGGAAGTTAATTATCTTGAGTTTAACCAGATGACACTTTCCATCCGACTTCTGCTAAATCCAGGTACGTTTGTAAACGCTGACTCATTACCTTGAAGACGATTAGTCTGATAAAGAGATGGTACCAGCCTTTCAGGCGTACAGAATCGTTGCAGGTCCAGCACGTCCGAGCCGGTTCTCGTTTACGTTTCAACGTCTCCTGGGATCCACGTCGATCATCAGAAAAAGGGTCAGCTCCTGGTTGACTTCAAGATAACTTATTCCAGAAAGGAATAAACAAAGTTCTGAACTTACGCTCGGTTCGAAGTGGACTCATAACAACATGTTATAAGTCCTTAACTGAATGACGTGTCCTTAGCGTGTGACTGACATTCATCCAGCTCTTTAGGACGACCTCATGTCTTGAAGTCCCCAGCAAAAACCGAACGTTCACCTAAGCAAACGTTTTTTCTAAAAGTGTTGAGACCAGAAAACAGTCTTCTGATTGGTCAGAAGGGAAGAGAGGAGAAACAGAGACACGTCAAAGGGTTCACTTTAACGTTATCAGAATTCAAGGTGAGAGTCAGAGCAGAGTGAAAATGTTTAGGAAAAGACAGAGAGTACTGGAGTCATTCTCATGAAAACAACGGATTAACTGTCTTCTGCCTTTCTAAACAAAACGGCCGGGTCTCTTTGACCTGAGCCTTCAACTTTCACACAGCAGTGGACACAGTGATGCTTCACATTACATAATAACACAGCATAAAAACATATGTGATTATAAGACATATTGTAAATTACAACACTGCTCATGAATAAACACAGGTGATGCTCGGATTATATTTGTATTAGCACAAAATCAAAGATAGAAATAGTCTCTTTTGGTGACTATGTTCTCAGATTACAACTAATAAAATAAATTGTGTTAAAAGTCTGGTTACTGAAAGGTCAGCAAAGGTCATCACTGGAACAGTTCAAAACACATCAGTTTTGACCCTGGGTAGGTCCACTACAGGTTACAAGAAGAAGTTGATAGATTGCCTAAAATTTTGAAGCAGGACAAGGCTATTGACAGTATTCTGTACCACAGACTGTACCCAGGGGAGGCCACGCCAAGTCTGTATGGTTTACCCAAAATCCACAAACAAGGTGTACCTTTAAGACCAATTGTTAGCATGATTAACTCGGTCACTTACAATGTTTCCAAATATCTGGCATCTGTACTCATCCCTTTAGTTGGCAGCTCAGAACACCACATACAGAACACCATGGACTTTGTGGATAAGGTGAGGGATGTCATCATGGAGACTGATGAAACAATGGTCTCTTTTGATGTCACATCACTCTTTACGTGCATTCCTGTTGATGAGGCAGTAGAGGTGGTCTGTTTAAGGTTAAAATCAGACACCACTCTGAACAGCAGGACCACGCTTTCCACAGAGCAACTGTGTCAACTCTTGAAACTGTGCCTGCAGTCAACCTACTTCACATATGGGGAGCAATATTATAGGCAGAAACATGGGTGTGCTATGGGGTCTCCAGTTTCTCCTATTGTTGCCAACCTGTACATGGAGGAGGTAGAAAAGAGAGCCTTGACGTCCTTTTCAGGGAGACCACCAAGTCATTGGTTCAGGTATGTTGACGACACCTGGGTTAAAATTAAATCTCAGGAAGTCCAACATTTCACTGATCACATCAACTCTGTGGATAAATATATCAAGTTCACACGAGAAGATGTAAAAAATGGCAGGTTGGCTTTCTTGGACTGTGAGGTCTCAGTTTCTGATAGAGGATATTTTCAAACTGAGGTGTACCGCAAACCCACCCACACAGTCCAGTATTTATGTTGAGGCAAACACTGATCCTCATATTAAATAATTGTGACGAGGAGACCTTTCTTTCTTTGCCAGCAGGAGGGTTTCTTTTAATAAGTTAAGATGGAACAAATACAGCCGAACAGTCCATACCAAATCTGTATCCGAATCTGTTTCCAGAATAGCAATGTAGATTCATTTATACTTTCATCTGACGTCATAACTTACGTAAATAAAAAGGGGTATGCTCTTCCCGTCAGAGCTTTGGATCACATTCATACACTTAAGAGACACTAATTTTATGTTGTTTATTACACTGTGAGAATGTGTCCTGTATAATTCTTATCCTCTGTGTGTACGTGAGTTTACCCAAACTCTGATGATGTCTGTGTAAAAGTGTATGTGCATGTATCTCTTCTGTTTCTCATTTTGTTGTGGGGACGTTTTCCTCACATGTCCGTGTGCATTTGCTGGCTTCCTGTACTGGCCCATAGCCAAAGGCGTTGTCTCCAATTTTTTTTCTACACAGTGTATTTAAGATAAACATTTATGTATAAGTAAATTACTCTTAAATGTAACACTTTTTCAAGTCTTTACATTCTAAGACCAGAAACAACAGTGCGTTTTGTTTAAAACTAATGTGTGTGTGTGATCATCTTTGTTTAATCCTTTCTGTGTGTGTTTGTGTTTATCTTTTCAGGAGAAAGAAATCTGTCCTCCACCACATACCAACTCCACCAAGAGAAAACAAGAAAGTGACGAAATAGACACAAGAGAAAAAAGAAAACCAGCAACTTTGTTCAACCACACCGTTTCTCCTGCAATCAACCAAAACAAACCGTTGCTGGACAGGAAACGTCTGTCAAGCATCACAAAACTCAACCTGATGCCAGAAGCACAAGGGAAGAGAAAAATAATGAAAAAACGAAGCCCACACAACTCTCTCCTCAACTAACCCTTTCACTTCCAGCAAAAACCAGAAAACAGCCACTGTTTGAAATTGAGCAAACGCTTCAGCAGCCCAATTTTAACACTTTCCAGTAACCCAGCACTCCAAACTTCCTTAAAACAAACATACTTCAACTCCACTCAAACATTTACTCAGACGCAGCAAAACAGTTAATTCTAACAGGAAACTTCAAACACAGCAAACACTTAACTTAACAGCAGGAATTACATTCACATCGAAAGTTTTCCAACATTCCCTGCACACAACGCCTTTCATGCACACAGGAGAGCAGCAAGTTTCCTGCAGATCTAAATTTAGCAGACATGCAGCTTTTTGAGCACAGCTTCTCAAACAACGGATCGGCATAATTATTTTTAGAGTTCAATGTTATTTCTTTTTTCTTTGTTTTAATTTACACTTTATTTAATTATTAACATATTACTTATTTAATATTTTATTTATTAACACTTTATTATGTTATTATACTTTTAGTACATTTTATGCTGTTTAATCATAGATATTAATAAATTATATTAATAAAATTTTTAAATTAAGTATTAAATATTTGTATCTAAATGTACATGTACAGTTTTTAATAAAGATATTTGTTTTATTCAACTGTGTACAGTTTGTATTCTGTTCAGGCCTTTAACCATGTTATGATGTTATTCCACTCAAACGCGTTGTATGTGTTACATTTCACTAAATTTAGTGCCAAATTTAACATAATAATCCTTACCCTGTCGCAATACCTCCTGCCTACAGGACTATAATTATAGCTTTTACCCAATTTTGCCTCGTTAGACAAAAAAGGACTGAATAATCATTTCAGCTTTAAACCTTACTTCTGTCGCGTTTTCCTCTGCGCACAGAAACTGTCCGGGTACAGCTTTTTTAACCTCCTCTTGTCTTTTAGATACAAGGAGACTAGTGATCAACTAGCTTTTTATACAACCGGTTTACCAATACAGCTTTACTTTTGTACATGTGCTTGTAACATAACATGAAAATTTAGTTTTACCAAGTCTAAAGCACATTTTCAACTATATTTTACTGCAGTGTCGACACAAGAAAGCTGTTTTTAAATCCAATTAATTCCAATTTTACTGTCAGCTTATGAAAACTATTTTAATTTTCAATTTGTATTCAATTCAATTTGTCAACAGCTCAAAAACTTGCAAGTTTTTTATAAGTTTGTTAATCACAATCCTGGGTGGCAAAAGAAGAAAAAAATCCTCTGTTTACAGGTTCTATAGCCCTGATCTAGCGAACATTTTCTCCACCAGCTGAGAAGGAAGAAATCACTTATACAATAAAATAAAACATATTTACCAAAGGGCCCAATATTTCTTCCAGTTCCAGTTAGCAGAAGAAGGCAGCCAGACCAGAGGGCCACCGTACGGAGCCACCAAATGTGGTCCCCGTACGGGCCACCAAATGTTGAGGCAAACACTGATCCTCATATTAAATAATTGTGACGAGGAGACCTTTCTTTCTTTGCCAGTAGGAGGGTTTCTTTTAATAAGTTAAGATGGAACAAATACAGCCGAACAGTCCATACCAAATCTGTATCCGAATCTGTTTCCAGAATAGCAATGTAGATTCATTTATACTTTCATCTGACGTCATAACTTACGTAAATAAAAAGGGGTCTGCTCTTCCCGTCAGGAAAGAATGAAAACAGTTCTGGGAAACGCAAGGACAGTGTATTTCCCTACAAGGGAACATAAACAGTTTAGCTTATCTGCTTCTTGTCAGAGGGTAAGAGTTTTTCCCTCGCATGAAGGAAAACAAAATTAGGATTAATGACTTTGCTTTTATAGGAAACTACCAGATGTTATATGACCTCTTGAACTTTTGTACGTGTTCTGTCCAACGAGTGTTGGATTTCTGGACTGACTGTAATGTTTACCAAGACCTACAAATACATATCAAAACCTACATTTACAGTTTGACTCCCATCACCCTCTGGAACACAAGTTAGGAGTCATCAGGACTCTGTATCACAGAGCAGACAGCGTCCCCACTAACTCAGGAGCCAGACAGAAGGAGAAATCACACACAAAACAGGCTCTAGAGAAATGTGGATATCCTAACTGGGCCTTCCTGAAAGCAGAGAAGAAACCCAAACAGGACTCCAGCAGCCATCAGGTGAAAAGAAGGAACCCAGACCCAGACCAGTGGTCATTCCAGATGTTGCAGGAGTTTCAGAGACATTGAGACGTTTATTTTCTAAACACAACGTCCCAGTGGCTTTTAAACCCCAAAATACATTAAAGACTGGTTCATCCCAAAGATCCAGTCCCCCGGCACAAACAGAGTAATATTGTGTATGCTGTTCAGTGTCAGGAGGGTGATCAGTCTTATATCGGGGAAACTAAACAGCCACTGGCCAAAAGGATGGCCCAGCACAGAAGATCAACATCATCAGGTCAGGACTCTGTGGTCTACACTCATCTCCAGGCCAGAGGTCACTCTTTCAGGGATGAAGATGTTCACATCCTTGATAGAGAGGAACAATGGTTTGAGAGAGGAGTAAAGGAGGCCATCTTTGTGAAAAGAAACCGTCCATCATTAAACAGGGGTGGAGGCCTCCGGGTTCAACTGTCCCCCTCTTACAATGCTGTTATTGCTAGTATCACTCAGCCCTCTGTGAATAGCAAACAACCATCAGGGTGCTAACGATCCATCGTTAGGCTGATGGTCCTCCTTGATCATGTGAGCAGCTGGTTTTGGCTGTCATCAGCCAACTGGTTGATCCACTGTGAGAAGGTGCTATTTATAAGACTGAGCTGAATACAGCATCTCAGACTGAGGAAGTCTTTCGGACGAAAGACGAAACGTTTCTACATTTTTTTTGCTTTGTTTTGTTTTTTTGAATGTCCAGAGGACCAGATTTAGCTTTTTTAGATTTTTCTACCTGGATTATTGAGCATGCATCAGGGTACTCTGTAACGAATTTCTGTTGTAAGCTGCCCAAACATATTTTCATGTTTCTATTTGTGCCTTTTTTCTTCTCTTTTTTGTTGTGCATGCCTTAAGTCTCGAGCCATGTTTGTCATTGTAGGATTTTGTTGTACTTGTTTTTTAGAAATAAATAAAACAATCTGTTCCGACTTCCACTTCCTATGGTGACTTGATACATGAACATTAAGCTGTGAACTTGACCTTTTGACCTATGATTCGCTTCACATTTTAGTCAGTAACATTATTTCATTTACTCAATCGTTTAAAGTTAACTCACTTTCAATATAAGGTTTTCCTATAATCTCTTAATTTAAGCTCTATAATTTCTTCAAAAGTGATCGATTAAAGCTACACTATGTAACTTTGTAATGTAGTCTGTAACTTTTCTAACAATATATTTTTAACATATTTCTTCACTCTGTCACTATCTACTGACAAACTGATGTTAGACAAAGTAATCTCTGAAAAAAACTATAGTCCCCTTGCTTCTCTATCAGCATTTATAAAAACACTAAAAACACAGAGTGACCCGGACAATGACCAGCCAATAAAAACAGAGTTGTTTGTCACGCCCCAACCCACGCCCCCGCCTGTCCCAGCCTCAGCGCCGCGGCTCGTTCTCATTCAAAGGATTGCAAAGCGATGCAGGACTGTTTTGTATGTGACACAAATGTATTAAATATCCCTTCTTCATCCCAGAGCTGGACTTTTATTTTGTTTTTTTGCCAAAAGTCAAGTGATCGCTTCATCCTTCACTCACAGGAATGAGGAAATTGATTTGTCACGACTCACGAGCAAATTAAATCATGTCCAAAGTGGCTGGTGAAGCTCTGCTGATTTCAGGGTGTTTTTGTGTTGTTGGACGAGTGATTCATGGTTTTATTATATTTTTTAAACCGTTATATTAACATATATTCACAGAACTTCGCAGTGTCTGCCACATGTAGTGGGGGCGGAACATTCCAGACATTCCAGACATCGACTGACAGACATGAGGATGTCACGAGCGAATTAAATCATGTCCAACGTTGCTTCGTGAAGCTCTGATGATTTCTGCTGGTTTTTGTGTTGTTGGACAAGTGCTCTATGGTTTTATTATATTTTTAAAATGTTTTATTAACATATAATTCACAGAACTTCGCAGCGCAGACAGGACATGTAGTGGGGGCGGAGCATTCCAGACATTCCAGACCTGCACTGACAGAAAGAGGAAGTCACGAGCGAATGGACCTTACCAAGCTCCGCCCAGAAACGCCCCCTAAGCTCCGACCGGCTCCATGTCTTCCAAGCGCAGCATTAGTTTCAATGGAAACATATGGCGTCGACTGACTCTGCAGGGTATTTCTGAGTCGAATAGTGTATCATTTCTGCCAGATTCCAACAAAATATCAGCCATGACAATGGACAGGGGAACCAACAAGTTCATGTTATTTTTTTTTGGACGTTATCAAGTTGTTTGAGCCACGCGATGCCTCCAACAGCGTGCGCGTCACAGCTAATGCTACCGTCTGATGAGGAAAACAGCAGCTCCTCACACGCTCGCTCAGCATTATTACAGCTGTGGACAGGATCACTGATGCCTATTGTTCTGCAAGGCTGGGTAAGTCAGGCATTCATGGTTTTGAGGGTTACTTTTGAAATCAGTGATTTCTGTTGTTGGCAAAACTTTGAGTGTGCCTTGGTCGCAAAGCTAATGCTAACTGTAATCTCCATTCATTCCTTAAGTGGTTGGTTAGCCGTTGCTGCTTTAGCTGCTAAACACGCCGACAGCGACTTTTGTGAGGGCTAACGAGCTCAGCCGTCCGGTGTGTTAGTTAAAATCCAGCCTTCGTGTCACGATTTTGTGCAGTTTTAGGTGAAATCGACAGTAGAGCTCGTTGTGTTAGCTAGCTCATGTGGAGTTAGCAGAGCTGTTTCTTCCCAACTTCCAGGACGTTCAGTGAACTGTGGCTTTCTCTCATCGTGACCGCGTGTTGTTAACTAGCAGGTTTCAAAAGCAGGTCAACCCTTCTCTGCTGGTGAAAGAAATAATTGTTCAGTTTTGTGGTCGTGCACAAGCTTTGATCCAAGCAAGGCATTCAGTTTCACATATAGGGAAACGGTGAATTTTACTTCCACAAATACGGTCAGGGTACCTGACATCTCCTGTACAGATACCCCACTGACGGTGGAGGACCATTTTTCCAGCCCTGACGCAAAAAAATTCTGCACGTATGCTAGCTAGCAATGTAAGTAGCATGTGGTGCCGGTCTCACAAACGCTACCGTAGTGTTTGTTTTGTGAGACCGGCACGCACGTGGAAGCTGTGCTATGACGTGTTATGGGCATTAGCCAATGAAACGCGGCCCTGTGGGCGGAGCTTGGTAAGGTCCATTAAATCATGTCCAACGTGGCTTTGTGAAGCTCTGATGATTTCTGCTGGTTTTTGTGTTGTTGGACAAGTGCTCCATGGTTTTATTATATTTTTAAAATGTTTTATTAACATATAATCACAGAATATTGAAGCGCTCCGAGCGGACACACAGCAGGGGGCGGAGCTGCAGAACTCAAGTCCAACAGAGAACGGACTGTAGCTCCCCCTCAGAGTCATATATGGCCCTGAGGGGAGGGAGCAGAATGCTTTTACCTGATGAAAATTTTTCTAAGTCCCAGCGGCCTGCAGAAACTACATAGTTCACCTTTAAGTCTTAATTCATAGGAATTTACACTCTTAAAACACAATACCTTACAAAGACTCCACACTGTTACATGCTATTTTATAGATTTGTTTCAGTAAATAATCCCTTCTTGCTTTTTCAGAACACATACAGGTACTCAGGGATCTGTAAATGGTAAATGGAGCTTATTTATATAGCGCTTTCCAGCCCCCTATGAGGGGCCCCAAAGCACTTTACAATACCAACCATCCACCCATTCATACACACATTAAAAGGCACCACATCTGTGGTTTGTACTGCTCTAAACCTTCTTTTAGGTCATAAGAACTGACTTCATTCTTCACCAGAATTGCACATCACTTGAGAATACAATACCATACCACACCACACCATAACATACCATACCAGGTCTCTCTTGTAAATGAGTCTTTGTGGCTCAATGTGACTAACTTTGAATGGTTGAATGAATACCATACCATCCATTCAACCATCCATTTTTTCCCTCTTATCCGGGGAATTCCATTTGTGGGGATAGCAGCTTAAGTAGAGAGGCCCAGACTTCCCTCTCCCCAGCCACTTGGAGCAGCTCCTCTGGGGGAATCCCAAGGCGTTCCCAGACCATCTGAGAAACATAGTCCCTCCAGCGTGTCCTGGGTCTTCCTCTGGGCCTCCTCCCGGTGGGACATGCCCGGAACACCTCACCAGGGAGGCGTCCAGGAGGCATCCTAACCAGATGCCCGAGCCACCTCAACTGGCTCCTCTCGATGTGGAGAAGCAACGGCTCTACTCTGAGTCCCTCCCGGATGACCGAGCTTCTCACCCTATCTCTAAGGGAGAGCCCAGACACCCTGCGGAGAAAACTCATTTTGGGCGCTTGTAGAGCTGGTCCAGTGTTCCACAACCAGGATGAAAACTGCACTGCTCCTCTTGAAATTGAGGTTCGACTATCTGACGGTCCCTCCACTCCAGAACCCCTGAATAGACCTTACTAGCAAGGCTTAAGAGTGTGATCCCCCTGTAGTTGGAACACACTCTACGATCCCTCTTTTTGAATAGGGAGACCACCACCCCGTTCTGCCAATCAAGGGGAACTGCCCCCAATGTCCTCAAAATATTGCAGAGTCGTGTAAGCCAACACAACCCCACAACATCCTGAGCCCTAAGGAACTCTGGGTGAATCTCATCCACCCCCGAGGCCCTGCCACTGAGGAGCTTTTTAATCACCTTGGTGACCTCAGCACTAGAGACTGGAAAGCCCGACCCAAAGTCCTCAGGCTCCGCTTCCTCAGTGGAAGACGTGCCGATGGGATTGAGGAGGTCTTCGAAGTATTCTGTTCACCGACCCACGACATCCTGAATTGAGGTCAGCAGCACACCCCCTCCACTATAAACAGTGTTGTTAGTGTACCGCTTTCCCCACATGAGATGCCGGATGGTGGACCAGAATCACCTCGAAGTCATACGGAAGTCATTTTCCATGGCCTCTCCAAACATCTCCCATGCCCGAGTTTTTGCCTAGAGTGGAGCTTTTCCTTGGCGTCACAATAAACTACCGTAATTGTTGGTGTAAAAGCCGCTACTTTTGTCTCACACTTTGTACCCCACAGTTTATATGCAGGAGTGTCTTATTTATTTATTTATTTCATAATTTTCTAAATTTATATTTTTACATTTTATTTTGAAAGACTTTTGAAAGACTTCCTGCCATCTCTCGGTAACTCCCTGCCACTGACTAACATTTTCCTTTGGCAGAGCTGGGTGCTCATGGCTCCCAGCACCCCATCCTTCATTGGGGCAGGCATTTGTGACACATAGAGAATGCCCTCAAGTACCGTATTTCCGGCCTATAAGTCGCACCTTTTTGCCTAATTTGCATGCCCTGCAACTTATAGGGCAAAGCGACATATTTAGGAATTTTCCCCCCATATTTTTAGACCAATTATTGGCTATGACCGTTTCCATTCATTCTGACAAAAAAAATGTAGTAGTACCACTTTCGGCCGCTAGGGTCCACCGACCGTTCCCAGCTCATGTGTCCGACAGCAGCCTCCTCTGGTCGGACTCACTCTGTCGCAGCATGGCCTCCTGAACTCTGGAGGTCTGAACTACTGTTACCTCAGTGTTTTACTGTTAGTAAAACAGCTCAAGAACCACAGGACAGATTTTGATGAAACTTACAGAAAGTAATCACTGGATGGACATTTACAACTGATTAGCTTTAGGAGATGTTTGAGCTAAAATTCGATTTATTTATAATTTATTTTCGTAGCGCGCGCACGTTTGGAAGACCGTCAAAGCGAAACAATTTAAATCCAGCTGATTTCACCATTACGTTAATTTTTAAAGGAAAACATGATTTTTTAAATTTTCATAAAATTGCTCAAAATATATATATATTTTATCATTTAAATATGTTTGTTTTTGCAAACAAAATGATAAATCACTTTAATTTTGCTTTAAAAGTGATTTTGAACTTCAAGCCGTGTTTAATCATGGGAAATCCGATTACACGCGAACGCACCATCTGTGACGTAGTGTGCAGAGTGTGAGGCAGAGCTCTGGGCTTGTCACGGTGCGCGGGTGTGAGCAGCTCGACATGAAGGTAAGTCTGATACAGCATCAGACCTAAATTAGATCCTGTTGTTTCTTGTTCCATCACCCAAACTATTTTCTGCTTCCCAAAATGAAGACAAATAGCTCAAATCTTCACATAGATTGATAAATTCATCGGGTTTTAAATTGTCCGCTATTAAAGAGACCAGAGCCCTCTGCCTCTCACTACGTCACAGATGGTGCGTTCGCGTGTAATCGGATTTCCCATGATAAAACACAGCTTGAAGTTCAAAATCACTTTTAAAGCAAAACTAAAGTGATTTATCATTTTGTTTGCAAAAATGAACATATTTAAATGATAAAATATATATATTTTGAGCAATTTGATGAATAGTAGAAAAATCATGTCAGTGGACCTTTAAGCTTAGAAACACTTTTGCTATAATGTCAGCAAACATATATTTTTTATGGTGTATATCTTGTTAAATTTTAAAGAAATGAAGTGTATCCGCTCGCTGCGCGTGCACGCTTCGCAGCACCGACGTAGCGAAACTTTTTTAATTCAGCTGATTTGACCGGTATGAAATATATGTATATCAGTATTACACCTGAATCACACATATTATGTGTTATGATTTATGTTCACTTAATTCCACCATATAATGTGAAAATATATTCAAGATGGAACCTTTATTTACGGGTTTTATTTTCAATAGGGAAGAGTTTTTCAGTTACACGCCTGCACCATACAACAGACATAACACTGGATGATTGACATACAGAGCTGGTAGCTTGTTGGCTGAGAGACGGATCACGTACAGAGTAGGGAAGTCCTAGGGCGGTTCCAAGGTGGTTCGGTTCCAGGATTGGTCCCACGAGGCGATGACGACATCCGGGGTTTTTATAACCGTGATCCGCCTTCGAAGATGTGTGTGTGTTGGACTGTGCTTGGAGTCAGGTCTGTTGGTTGCTGTAAGGTTTATTCTTACTGTATTATGTACAATAAACCTGCATAAACTTGCACATTCGTTTCAGAGCCTTCCTTCAACTTTTGAACCGCAACAGGTACGTGCATTTATTAAGGAAAAGTTCAGCTCAGACACATCTTTGGTATAATTTTCAGCAAACAAATAATTGTTTTTAAGTGTTAATCTTGTTAAAGTCCTTCCGTGCACGCTCCTGAGGCCATTTGGCAGCCAATCCATTTTGGGCAAAACACCGGCCCACATTTCCAGGTTGTCACCGCTGACGCGCAACATACGCGACCCGTCAGCGGTGACGCATAATAGATGCGACTTATAGGGCGAAGCGACATATTTATGGATTTTTCCACTTTATTGGACATAATTGGACTGATGCAACTTACAGGGCGGAAAGTATGTAATCAGATGTAGAAGGCCTTTTGCTCATGGTTTCAAATACCCAACCATAACCCCACCCACTCTGTCATCATGTGACCAGAAGTCTAACCTGAATGACCAACGATGTACTCTTGAGGACCAGCCCCCAAGATCGACGTGAATTAATTTCTTTAAATTGTTCCCGTGCTGTTTATCGTATTGTGCGCTTCATGCACAGACCTGTTAATTTGTTCAGTGATAATGGAAAAAGCACTGAGAATTTCTTAAGATGCAACTTTCATGTTAAAAGTGATCGGCTGTCGAAGAGGAAACAGCTGCATGTAAGCTGCATCAACGTGTGTCGATGGTCAGGATTGGAGACGCAAAAGCAGTCAAGTCTGGTACATGTTTTAATAAAAGTTTTAAAAAAAATTCTGTGTGACATCTTTCTGTGTTGGTAAATATGCATTAAAATACCGGGATCTCATTTTAAAGTCACATCCGAACGCATGAAACGAAGCAGAGGAGACAACAAACCGGAGAGGTTCTTTCCCCTCCCCTTCCGTCATGAGCTCACCAATGGAGAAGTGAAGTCAGATTGATTTTTAAAGCAGTCAGTCAAGACTGATAATTATTTAAACAAAAGTTTAAAAAAATCTTTCTGTGTACGGGAATACCAATATGTCATTTAAGCTCCACACAGAAAGGAGGAGACAAGAAGAGGGAGGGGGCTGTTCCCCTTTCTATCCTCCTACTCCTCATATGAGCTCCGCTGTGGAGAATCATGTCAAATTTATTTAGAAAGAACATGTAAAAACAGCAGTTAACAAACGTGTTTACCAATAAAAATGAATGGTACTAATTTAATGAATAGTTACAGCATGTTAACCAGAACTATTTGACTTCCAGTCACATGACCTGGATAAGACTTCTTGGTAAAATAATTTTAAAATAATTTCAGTTAAGTAGGTGTTTGGCACTGTTCTGTGCATTGATTATGCTTAGATAGTCATTGTGTTCATTTTGAAGATATAATGGTTGTAACCATGAGTCAGGCAGTGAAGCTTCAGGAATACTCATGACGATCTTGCAGTCTGAACGAGAAGGTCCTCACTGCAGCCTGCAGAACGGGGCGGGGACGGACCATTGTCAGTCCCGGAAGTGGTGCTATTACTTTCCGGAAATGAAGGGGGCGCTATTTTCATAATCACAGAAGCGCAAGTTGAGAGGTTTTAGGCTACACGATCCACAGTGGAAAACGCACAAAGTCAACAAAAGGTATTTTTACCTTCTTAAAACTTTTTTCACATAGTAAATCAAAAAAACGCTTTTCTAGATGAGGTTGAACATATAATTAACAGCTGTAAACTATTGAAATTCGTAATTCATAGAGGGAAATGTTACATTTATATTGCTGTCCCCTTTACTTTCACAATTTTAATTAATTGTTTGCTGTATATTTATTACCTGGAAGCCATTGTGACTCATAAATTACTTGTTGAATCGTGCAAAACTGGAAGAATAATGTTAAAGCTGCACTATGTAACTTTGTAGTGCAGTCTGTAACTTTTCTAACAATATATTTTTAACATATTTCTTCACTCTGTCACTACTGACAGACTGATGTTAGACAAAGTAATCTCTGAAAAAAACTATAGTCCCCTTGCTTCTCTATCAGCATTTATAAAAACACTAAAAACACAGAGTGACCCGCCGTTAACCAGCCAATAAAAACAGAGTTTGAATTTGAATTTCAGCAGGGCCAGGGGGAGAGGGGGAGGGATCAGAATGCTTTGCCTGTTGAAAATATTTCTAAGTTCTGCGCTCTACAGAAAGTTACACATAGCACCTTTAAAGAACATAAAGTGATTAATTTCAGACATGCCTTTTTTTAAACAAATCATTTGTATATTTCCTGATGTGTTATTACATTTTTGTTGTATGTTTGTAGCTATTACATTACACTGTGTCCTTGCTCTATTTTGAGTGGGAATGAACCATTTCTTGTTTAAACATATCTGTAGTTTATATAGATGTTATTTTAAATTTTATTCATTTCTTTTTGTTACTGCAGAATTCCATATCTTCAGATGTGGCCTACCTTGTACAGACACATCTCACTTTCATTGCCCATACTGTTTGTTAACCATTGACAGAAGGGACAGGTTTCTGAATCATTTGGTGAAACACACTATGACTGTCAACATGGTGTCCAGCTGGGCATCAGCACTGACTCCTGTCCATCCAGCAGGTGCCAACTTGCAGGGAACACAGCCACCTGTCCGCTCAGAAGACATAATCACGTTTCTCCATAGTATGCTCTCTACTTTGTGATGGAAGCGCCATTTGATTTCACGGAGGTAAAGAAACACATGAGTGCATGCTTTCGGTTGGAGATTTCATTAAATGTGAGCCTGTGATGTCCACAGAATGACATGATGACAATACGAAGATGGTGGACTCTCACGCTCCTGTGAAACTTCCCTGTGAGGTAATGATGGTGCACTGTACCACATCATGTTACATACAGTATAAGTCAGTTTTGTAAAGAAAATATTCAAATTGTCCTTTTCAAAGGTCCAGAGAAGAACTACAAAAGGAGAGAAAGTGGAAAAAAGCTGATGAGGGCAAAATATGAGGTAAAGTTTAGTTCAAATTCATACATGTGTAGTTTTGAATCATGTAATTTGTATTATGTCCGTTCACAATGCACTTTTATGCTATGCTTAATTTTTTAAATCTGAAACAAAATCAGTATAGAACAATTAAAAAGGTTGAAGCAGTTTTTATGTTATTTGGACTTGGGTTCATCTTTGACTTTGAAAATACTGTATCTATATTTTTACAGACTCTGTGTGCTGATGACCACACCTATGCCAAAGTAACAAAGGCACAAATTGAGGTTAATTTTTAAAATGCACATAACTATTCATTTATATGTGTACAGTATTTCTTTATGTGCAATTGACACTGAAACCATAAATGATTTTTTTAACAAGAAAAAAATTTTTTTTTCCACAGCATTTTTCATGACAGTACAGACAGAAAAGGTACGATGCTGAGAGATAAAGTGTTAGTTATTGTTTTATGCTTTTCACCATGCAGGTACAAAATATACTGCCAATTTTGCAGGTAAGATTTATTCATAATCATATGTGCCATACACATTCTTCTGGTGTGACAGTCTTGCAATGCACCTATTTTTCTTTAATTTTCAGATGCCTTTAAATGTACTTGAAGCTGTTCTCAAAGAGGTAATACTAGCACCAAAAAAAAAAAAAAATGGTGGAAAAAAGAAAAGAAAAACGGATTCCTTTTGCTGTTGTTACGTGTTCTTCCTGCAACCGGCATATATAGACTGTGACCGGAAATGGAAGACGAGGAGAGTACCCTCGCTACTACTCTGATGGCATACCTGGACACCGCCCTGAATGTCAGTACTGAATGCAAGGAGAATATTAGTTGTTTTACACTGTCGTTCACCAGTGTTGGGAATGTTACTTCAAAAAAGTAATTAATTATAGTTACTAGTTACTTCGCCCAAAAAGTAACTGAGTTAGTAACTGAATTACTCACCTATAAAAGTAATTAGTTACCAGGGAAAGTAACTATTGTTTGTTTGTTTGGTTTAAGTTTAGATATATCTACGAATTTTAAGTAGAAATGCTTACAGCACCTCAACAGAACATGACTGTTTGACATACTATACTTCAAGTTTTTTCTTCATTACAAAATACAGGTTAACAAAATAATATAACAATTGTGTTTTCAGCTCTATGTACACCCTGTACTGTTCAAGTGTTTTCTTAGAAATAAAAGTAAACAGTTAAAATAAGTGCTTTGTAGTGTAAAATAAAATCAAACCCTCACACAACTGGTTCTTCAAGAATTTTCTTAAAAACAAAAGAACCATTTTCACAATATGAAGTACTTTTAAAACAGTACTGAAAAGCTGAATTACCTGAGCAGTTGATGCTTCATCAGATCAGATTACGACGGACGTAGACGCTCCGGGACATAATGTACACTTCACATGCACGTTCTTGCCTTTTACCTCAAGGAGAGTAAAGTAATTTCTGTATTTCCACTTTGAAAACGCCAACTTTCCCTCCAGACTCGCCATTGCTGCCAGACTTCTGTTTCAGCAGCGCGTGACGTGTGTGAGCAGAACAACAAAACCGATTGGCTGACCTCTACTGACACTCTACCTTAGCCAATCAGCATCATCCTTATTGTTTCGCCCCTCCCTCCCCTCTGCTCCCTCCCCCTCCACCCTCCCTCACCAAGGGGAAAAAACGTAAACAAACAGCATGAGAGCCTGCGCGCGGAAGACTGAAAGTAACGTACCCCCATTTAGTGTTTGTAACGGTAACGGCGTTGTAACGATAGACATAGTAACTACTTAGATTACCCGTTAATGAAAAAAAGAACTCCGTTTGTAACGCCGTTTATTTGTAACTCTGTTATTCCCATCACTGTCGTTCACACATTTCAGTTGTCACACATTGTTGTTCTTTTTTGGTGACATGTCTTTTTTAATCATTTCTGCTGAAGTACATTAGCCTTTTGAATTGTTCAGTCATCCTTTTGTTTTTCACAATGTGTTATTTAAACATTATGTACATTTTTGATTGTTCCTTTTGTTGTAGTTTTGATTTACATTTTTTTAGTTTTTTGTAGAAATGGTGTTGTTTCCAGGCAAAGTTACATTGTGGCTCTAATATATTAAAGAGAAAGTAGAACCAATAAAGTAGTTGTACATATATTGTAACAGCATTGTTTAACAATTGAATAACCTTGTTTTAAAAATGTGAAATGCAAGCACAGTTAATAACTTTCAGTATTTTATGTGTACATTCAATCTTTAATATACTTTTTGAACAATGACCGGAATCAATACAAGTTTTCTTTACAAACCTTATGAGGTTGTTTATGTTTTAACAATCAGAATCAATAGTTGTTTTTTTTTAATAAAGCAATCACATACAGAAACATGTTCAGTTACAAACATACAATAAATACAAAAATTAAAGGTATGCTCAGCGACGGTGGAGACCGAGTGGAGGTGATGGAAAACTCAGGTGAGGAGCAGTTGTTCACATCAAGCCGGACTTTATGAAGGGTAATTAGAGGAGACCGACACCGGAGGCGCATGATGAGCTGATTGGCTGAACTGAAGACTGTTACAATTTACACACAGGCTTAATTTATGTATCCGGTGACTATTTAAAAATGTTTTCATATAGAATCAAATTTATTCATCCACAGTGAACCATTCTTGCAACGTCTACTGCCGGGATCCGACTGCTGAAGATCATTTCTTGACAAACGTTCTAAAAACTACTTTCTCTCTCTGAGTGTTAATTAATCCCTTTGGGTTTTGAAACAATTGGATATTTGAGTGCAGTTTATGAAGTTTCCAATGACACATTATGGTAAACAACGATAATATTTGAGCTCACCTGCAACCAAGCAAATTATAGTTTTTGGAATGCAGCTCTGGCAAACCCACTACAGTATAGGGATAAGCGTGTGTGTATGATAATTAATGGATGGATAAATGTGTTCCTAATGTAATGTATTTGTCTTTAAAATATTAATTTCCATTAAAAAAAATTGTAATAGGGATAAGCGTGCATGTATGATAATTAATGGATGGATGGTCCTAATGTAATGTACATTTGTCTTTAAAATATTAATTTCCATTAAAAAAATTGTAATAGCACCACTAGCGCCCTTAAAATATTAACTTCCATTAATTTTTTTTTAATAGCGCCACTAGTGCCTTTAAAATATTAATTTCCATTCATTTTGTTGTTGTTGCGTGTTTTGTGCCCCCTTAATAGCGCCACTAGCTCCCCCTTCATTTCCGGAGTGCAATAACCACTTCCGGGACTGACACCGGTCCGTGCTGCAGCGAGGACCTTCTCGTTCACATGGGTCTTGTGAGGAGAACTGACCCTGAACATGCTGATGTTTGGCTGAAATGTTTGCAAGGCTTACAGTAATAAATACATCTGTAACTGCAGTTATGAGTCATAATGAAGGAAACCTACAAACATGGTCAAGTGCAGATTTTATTAAATAAAGAATAAATTACAATAATAAGACACTGATGTATAAATAACACTGGGGATTGTGCTTCACAGCAACAGTTAACTGGAAGCAGTCATGAAATAAATGAAGCAGCTTCACTGAGCTGCGTGTCGGCCATGGCTTCGTTTTCTGTAGTAACACACACGTGGTTGGTTTTCACGTCACACACACATTCAGAAGTTTTACTGTAAATGTTCCAGTGACGTCGCAGGAGGATCAGTACAAGCATGCTCACAGACAAAAGCTGCTTCTGCTCACTGGGCTAAAGCTGCCATCAATGGTCCCACACATCAGCACCAGACCCAGGCGGGTCACTTACTCAAAGAACCAGCGACCTCATACTTTAGATGCATTTTTATACATTTATGAATGTTGGATTCCTGAAGAAATCCTGGTAAACATGATTAAAGCTCGAGTGCACACAACGTGGGTAACCAATCTAGTTTTGTTTTGAAAAAGCTCTGAAGCGCCTTGTCCCCCCGGACCCCACTGGCCCGACAGCTTCGTGCTCCCAGCTCCCCCAAACCCAGCTGTTTAAAATGACTTCATGTTTGAATCTGCCCTTTAAATGTTTTGTCATGTTTTTATGTGCCGTGATGTTGATTTTATATAGTTTTAACTCATGCAAAGCGTATTTGAGCATTTAGAAAAGTGCTAGACAAAATGTATTATTATTATTATTATTAATATAAACTCGACGTGAAGAGATATGTTGGTAAACTGTAAACCAGAGGTGCTCGATACGTCGATGGTGATCTACCTGTGGATCTCGATCTACCGGTCGATCCAAAGGTCTTGTGAGTAGATGCATTAAAACCTGACGTCAGTCGATCATCATTTATGAAATGTGTCTCTTGATTGAGACGTTCATTTACAGACAACATCCTCATCCTCTCTGGAACTGAAGGTTTCTGAGTCCACGTCTCAGGCCTTGTACACACGTAGCCTGGTGTTTGAAAAAACAAACATCTGCGCAAAAAAATATCGCCGTACATACATGTTCGGACAGAGAAAATGATTGTCTACATGAACCCGGTGATTTTCACCACAGAGCGTTGTAAAGAATATGCCCAACCCATAGGAGGCAGTGTAGTGCAAAGGTGAAACGTACATCAGCCAATCACAACCCTTCAAAGCAACCACAACTTCCTGTTAGTATTGAATCATGGCGCCTGGAGGTTCGTTTGTGTGGACAGACCGCAAGGTTGAACTACTATTAAATACCGTGTTGGAGTACAAAGTTAATAAAACGCAGGAAAATGTCGACTGGGAATCATGTCAGAGCAGGTATGTTGACTTTTTAGTGCTTTTTTTTTTTAGAACATTATCCAACAGAGTGACATGTGACGTCAGCGCAAATCTCCGGTTTTCGAAGTCCACACACAAACCCGAAAGCGGAGAATTCTCAAATCCCCACTTTGGTCTGAGTTTTTTTATTGTTCGTTTATAGTTACATCAACCGGAGTTCACGTGTGGATGAAAGGCCCCACCACATGATAAACTATTCGGTTTTACTGATATCTGGCTACGTGTGTACAAGGCCTCAGACTGGAGGATTTCAGAGGAACCCCCCCACGGAGGAGTGAAATGCTCCAAGTGTGAAGCTGCACATGCACACTCCAGGGGCTGCAGTCCAAAGTTTTTCTGCTACAACAACAGTTATAATAAACGTCACAACAGTTATAATAAATAAAACAAAATTTATAATAAATGTCACAGCATTTATAATAAATATAACATTTATTATAAATGTCACAACATTTATAATAAATGTCACAACATTTATAATAAACGTCACAACAGTTATAATAAATGTCACAACATTTATTATAAATATAACAACAGTTATAATAAATGTCAGGGAGCAGAGTGTTTTTGTGCTGCTCAGCCTTTTCAGCTTGTAGGAGCAAAACTAATAAATCCAGGCTCCAAAGAGATGTTGGTGGATTCACCAGTTTGGACTAACTGTCACGCAGACGCTGCATGAACAATGAATGCAGCTGAGCATTAGGGTTGCCAGATAAATGTAAAATGTCTTATTTACCTCCTACTTTTCTGTGCACATGTTCAACAAACACACCTCATCTTTACTCAGCACATGTGAGTTTAGGTCAAAATACTATAATTTTACAGCCACAGTACTATACATTCATCATTTCTTATCTGGCAACCCAACTGAAATGGAAACTACAGTGTTTTCATGTAAACATGCTCATTTTTGGTTTATTACCCTCTAATAAATACTGAGAAAAAAAACACTTAAGTTTCCAGAGGTTGTTCTGTGTAAATGTAGATCACTTTGACTTGGTCATTTTAAAAGGAGCTCCATGATGAAAACATCTGGACACCCCTGGTGTAAACCTTCTCAGGGGCTAAGAATGAATTTAACAGATGTTAAGAAAAATATGCAGTAATTTCTTTAACGTTGCAGAACGAGTCGTTTCTTCAAATGGCACCATGAATGTTTCAGTTCGGTCACACGCCTGTTCGCTGTTCCCTCGCACCAACTCCTGTCAGATTTATAGAAACAAAAAAGGAGTTCTTGTTCTACGAACGATTCTTTCAGAAAAGCTGCTGCAGAGTGAAAAAGAAGCTGCGCAGAAATAAAAGTTCAGAGAATGTTTCCATGTGAATCATCTTAAAGCCTCTCGTCTCTGCACCGTCCACCTGGATCTGATTTGTGCACGTGCACGCAGTGAATCAGACTGAACGCTCACTCGTGCTGCATTCACTGCACCTTCAAATTAGGACAATCGGTATACACAGTTTGCTTTTAATATGTTCCTTTGCAATTAACTCTAAATTGTCATTAGAAGTTGCTTATTACACTTAACTGAGCTGAAAAGGTCGTTCTAGTCTTTATTTTCACATTTGATTTCTTCAGAATCAGGCAGTGATGTATTCTTTCATTGTTTTGAGCTGGAGGTCAGAAATTCCAATTTTCTGTTTGTTAAAGAATGCATCATTAATGAAAGCTGATAAAACAAAAGTTATTGTAATTTAAAATTAGCCTGCATTTGTAAACAAACATTCTTAATGTTCATTTCTAACGAGCCTGAAGAAAACAGGAGTGACCCAAATGAAGCGTGTGCTTTATGGACATGGAACAATTTGTCGTTAGGGATGTTCTAACGACGAGTCGGCCTTCAGACGATCAGGTTGAAAACTGTAGCTTCTCCTCAAAGGTCAGGAGCGTCGGGGTCATGGACGAGGAGCCGAGTCGCTTCAAACCAGCCTTAAAGAGGAAGAAGCTCTCTGAGAGGACACGATCAATTATCATGTTTTCTTCTCTAAAGCCGACAAGGTTTCATAAACATGTCTGAATTTTTTTTGTTTTTTGTTAAATGAACATGATCTGTTTGTGACATTTGCTGCAGACGAACATTAACGTACGAGTTTCACTGAAGACGAGTTTGAAACGTTTGGTTTTCTGGACAAAGCCAGGTCTACAGGTTGCTCTCCTGGCTGTCGGTGGAGGAGATGGGGTGCAGACCGCCGTTCTCGTTCAGTCTCTTGGCTCGGTACGTTTCGTAGTGGATGTTGTGGGTAACCTCCTTTAAATCCTGGAGGTGAGACCTGCAAAGAACGATACGGAAAACTCAAAGTTTATTCATCTGGAAACAACTTTCAGTCACATCAGAATAACTCCACAGAGTTGATCAGTTTCATGAAACGGTCAAAGATGTCACAATGTAACACGTCAGCTAATCCAACACAGTTTATTGATTTACTAAAAGCTGGGATTAAATAAATAAAAACTTTTCATTTTTTTATTTTACCAGGATAAAAAATAAGTAAAACATTGAGATTAAAAAACCCTTTTCAGAGTGAGTCCTGGCCAAGAGGCAGCAACAAATACACAAAAAGTTACGCAGCTATAAGAAAATGTCAAGCTGGCCATGAAACAGGCACGTGTTGTTGAAGTGGCCTCAAGAACTTTTAGTTTGATGTAAAAGCACTGAATGAGATGAATTCACTGAATGACATGAATTCACTGAATGAGATGAATTCACTGAATGAGATGAATTCACTGAATGAGATGAATTCACTGAATGAGATGAATTCACTGAATGACATGAATTCACTGAATGACATGAATTCACTGAATGACACGAATTCACTGAATGACACGAATTCACTGAATGACACAAATTCACTGAATGACACGAATTCACTGAATGACATGAATTCACTGAATGACATGAATTCACTGAATGACATGAATTCACTGAATGACATGAATTCACTGAATGAGAGGAATTCACTGAATGAGAGGAATTCACTGAATGAGAGGAATTCACTGAATGAGAGGAATTCACTGAATGAGATGAATTCACTGAATGAGATGAATTCACTGAATGAGATGAATTCACTGAATGAGATTCACTGAATGAGATGAATTCACTGAATGAGATGAATTCACTGAATGAGATGAATTCACTGAATGACATGAATTCACTGAATGAGATGAATTCACTGAATGAGATGAATTCACTGAATGAGATGAATTCACTGAATGACATGAATTCACTGAATGGACCTTACCAAGCTCCGCCCAGAAACGCCCCCTAAGCTCCAAGATGGCTGCCCGTCTCCCAAGCGCAGCTTTGGTGTCAATGGAAAACATGGCGTCGACTGACTGCAGGGTATTTCTGAGTCGAATAGTGTATCATTTCTGCCAGATTCCAACAAAATATCAGCCATGACAATGGACAGGGGAACCAACAAGTTCATGTTATTTTTTTTTGTGGACGTTATCAAGTTGTTTGATCCACGCGATGCCTCCAAACAGCGTGCGCGTCACCGCTAATGCTACTGTCTGATGGGGAAAACATCAGCTCCTCACACGCTCAGGCTCAGCATTATTACAGCTGTGGACAGGATCACTGATGCCTATTGTCCTGCAAGGCTGGGTAAGTCAGGCATTCATGGTTTTGAGGGTTACTTTTGAAATCAGCGATTTCTATTGTTGGCAAAAGTTTGTGTGCCTTGGTCGCAAAGCTAATGCTAACTGTAATCTCCATTGGTTAGCCGTTGCTGCTTTAGCTGCTAAACACGCCGACAGCGACTTTTGTGAGGGCTAAAGAGCTCAGCCGTTCGGTGTGTTAGTTAAAATCCAGCCTTCGTGTCACGATTTTGTGCAGTTTTAGGTGAAATCGACAGTAGAGCTCGTTGTGTTAGCTAGCTAGCTCATGTGAAGTTAGCAGAGCTGTTTCTTCCCGTTCTTCTGCTCGTTGTGTTAGCTAGCTAGCTCATGTGAAGTTAGCAGAGCTGTTTCTTCCCAACTTCCAGGACGTTCAGTGAACTGTGGCTTTCTCTCATCGTGACCGCGTGTTGTTAACTAGCAGGTTTCAAAAGCAGGTCAACCCTTCTCTGCTGGTGAAAGAAATAATTGTTCAGTTTTGTGGTCGTGCACAAGCTTTGATCCAAGCAAGGCATTCAGTTTCACATATAGGGAAACGGTGAATTTTACTTCCACAAATACGGTCAGGGTACCTGACATCTCCTGTACAGATACCCCACTGACGGTGGAGGAGCATTTTTCCAGCCCTGACGCAGAAAAAATCTGCACGTATGCTAGCTAGCAATGTAAGTAGCATGTGGTGCCGGTCTCACAAACGCTACCGTAGCGTTTGTTTTGTGAGACCGGCACGCACGTGGAAGCTGCGCTGTGACGTGTTGTGGGCATTAGCCAATGAAACGCGGCCCTGTGGGCGGAGCTTGGTAAGGTCCATGAATGACATGAATTCAGTGAATGAGATGAATTCAGTGAATGAGATGAATTCACTGAATGAGAGGAATTCACTGAATGAGAGGAATTCACTGAATGACATGAATTCACTGAATGACATGAATTCACTGAATGACATGAATTCACTGAATGACATGAATTCACCGAATGACATGAATTCACCGAATGAGATGAATTCACCGAATGAGATGAATTCACCGAATGAGATGAATTCACCGAATGAGATGAATTCACCGAATGAGATGAATTCACCGATTCACCGAATGAGATGAATTCACCGAATGAGATGAATTCACCGAATGAGATGAATTCACCGAATGAGATGAATTCACCGAATGAGATGAATTCACCGAATGAGATGAATTCAGTCAGGCTCAGAGATTCTTGTAGCAAGTTCCAAGAAGAAAGAGCAGCGTGGATCAAACCTTCTGACTCGATTCAGTCCAAGCAAAAGAGACAGAAAGAAGCAGCAGATCATGAGAGAAATGAACAAGAGTCAACGTTTCTCACAGCACAAGGACAGGCCGGCAATGAACAAATGAACACATCAATAAATACAGTAGATGAATGAACAGATGAACATATCAATAAATAGATGAATGAACAGATGAACACATCAATAAATAGATGAATGAACAGATGAACACATCAATAAATAGATGAATGAACAGATGAACACATCAATAAATAGATGAATGAACAGATGAACATATCAATAAATAGATGAATGAACAGATGAACGCATCAATAAATAGATGAATGAACAGATGAACATATCAATAAATAGATGAATGAACAGATGAACATATCAATAAATAGATGAATGAACAGATGAACCATCAATAAATAGATGAATGAACAGATGAACATATCAATAAATAGATGAATGAACAGATGAACACATCAATAAATAGATGAATGAACAGATGAACACATCAATAAATAGATGAATGAACAGATGAACACATCAATAAATAGATGAATGAACAGATGAACACATCAATAAATAGATGAATGAACAGATGAACACATCAATAAATAGATGAATGAACAGATGAACACATCAATAAATAGATGAATGAACAGATGAACACATCAATAAATAGATGAATGAACAGATGAACATATCAATAAATAGATGAATGAACAGATGAACACATCAATAAATAGATGAATGAACAGATGAACATATCAATAAATAGATGAATGAACAGATGAACACATCAATAAATAGATGAATGAACAGATGAACATATCAATAAATAGATGAATGAACAGATGAACATATCAATAAATAGATGAATGAACAGATGAACACATCAATAAATAGATGAATGAACAGATGAACATATCAATAAATAGATGAATGAACAGATGAACACATCAATAAATAGATGAATGAACAGATGAACATATCAATAAATAGATGAATGAACAGATGAACATATCAATAAATAGATGAATGAACAGATGAACGCATCAATAAATAGATGAATGAACAGATGAACATATCAATAAATAGATGAATGAACAGATGAACGCATCAATAAATAGATGGATGAACAGATGAACATATCAATAAATAGATGAATGAACAGATGAACGCATCAATAAATAGATGAATGAACAGATGAGCACATCAATAAATAGATGAATGAACACATCATTAAATAGATGAATGAACAGATGAACACATCAATAAATAGATGAATGAACAGATGAACACATCAATAAATAGATGAATGAACAGATGAACATATCAATAAATAGATGAATGAACAGATGAATACATCAATAAATAGATGAATGAACAGATGAACATATCAATAAATAGATGAATGAACAGATGAACACATCAATAAATAGATGAATGAACAGATGAACACATCAATAAATAGATGAATGAACAGATGAACACATCAATAAATAGATGAATGAACAGATGAACACATCAATAAATAGATGAATGAACAGATGAACATATCAATAAATAGATGAATGAACAGATGAACATATCAATAAATAGATGAATGAACAGATGAACATTCAAATAGATGAATGAACAGATGAACATATCAATAAATAGATGAATGAACAGATGAACACATCAATAAATAGATGAATGAACAGATGAACACATCAATAAATAGATGAATGAACAGATGAACACATCAATAAATAGATGAATGAACAGATGAACATATCAATAAATAGATGAATGAACAGATGAACATATCAATAAATAGATGAATGAACAGATGAACAATCAATAAATAGATGAATGAACAGATGAACATATCAATAAATAGATGAATGAACAGATGAACACATCAATAAATAGATGAATGAACAGATGAACATATCAATAAATAGATGAATGAACAGATGAACGCATCAATAAATAGATGGATGAACAGATGAACATATCAATAAATAGATGAATGAACAGATGAACATATCAATAAATAGATGAATGAACAGATGAGCGCATCAATAAATAGATGAATGAACAGATCATTAAATAGATGAATGAACAGATGAACGCATCAATAAATAGATGAATGAACAGATGAACATATCAATAAATAGATGAATGAACAGATGAACATATCAATAAATAGATGAATGAACAGATGAACATATCAATAAATAGATGAATGAACAGATGAACATATCAATAAATAGATGAATGAACAGATGAACATATCAATAAATAGATGAATGAACAGATGAACACATCAATAAATAGATGAATGAACAGATGAACACATCAATAAATAGATGAATGAACAGATGAACACATCAATAAATAGATGAATGAACAGATGAACACATCAATAAATAGATGAATGAACAGATGAACACATCAATAAATAGATGAATGAACAGATGAACACATCAATAAATAGATGAATGAACAGATGAACACATCAATAAATAGATGAATGAACAGATGAACACATCAATAAATAGATGAATGAACAGATGAACATATCAATAAATAGATGAATGAACAGATGAACACATCAATAAATAGATGAATGAACAGATGAACATATCAATAAATAGATGAATGAACAGATGAACATCAATAAATAGATGAATGAACAGATGAACATATCAATAAATAGATGAATGAACAGATGAACATATCAATAAATAGATGAATGAACAGATGAACATCAATAAATAGATGAATGAACAGATGAACATATCAATAAATAGATGAATGAACAGATGAACATATCAATAAATAGATGAATGAACAGATGAACATATCAATAAATAGATGAATGAACAGATGAACGTATCAATAAATAGATGAATGAACAGATGAACGTATCAATAAATAGATGAATGAACAGATGAACGTATCAATAAATAGATGAATGAACAGATGAACGTATCAATAAATAGATGAATGAACAGATGAACGTATCAATAAATAGATGAATGAACAGATCATTAAATAGATGAATGAACAGATGAACATATCAATAAATAGATGAATGAACAGATGAACATATCAATAAATAGATGAATGAACAGATGAACATATCAATAAATAGATGAATGAACAGATGAACATATCAATAAATAGATGAATGAACAGATGAACACATCAATAAATAGATGAATGAACAGATGAACACATCAATAAATAGATGAATGAACAGATGAACACATCAATAAATAGATGAATGAACAGATGAACACATCAATAAATAGATGAATGAACAGATGAACACATCAATAAATAGATGAATGAACAGATGAACACATCAATAAATAGATGAATGAACAGATGAACATATCAATAAATAGATGAATGAACAGATGAACATATCAATAAATAGATGAATGAACAGATGAACATATCAATAAATAGATGAATGAACAGATGAACATATCAATAAATAGATGAATGAACAGATGAACACATCAATAAATAGATGAATGAACAGATGACACATCAATAAATAGATGAATGAACAGATGAACACATCAATAAATAGATGAATGAACAGATGAACATATCAATAAATAGATGAATGAACAGATGAACATCAATAAATAGATGAATGAACAGATGAACATATCAATAAATAGATGAATGAACAGATGAACATATCAATAAATAGATGAATGAACAGATGAACATCAATAAATAGATGAATGAACAGATGAACATATCAATAAATAGATGAATGAACAGATGAACGCATCAATAAATAGATGGATGAACAGATGAACATATCAATAAATAGATGAATGAACATATGAACGCATCAATAAATAGATGAATGAACAGATGACACATCAATAAATAGATGAATGAACACATCATTAAATAGATGAATGAACAGATGAACACATCAATAAATAGATGAATGAACAGATGAACTCATCAATAAATAGATGAATGAACAGATGAACATATCAATAAATAGATGAATGAACAGATGAACATATCAATAAATAGATGAATGAACAGATGAACACATCAATAAATAGATGAATGAACAGATGATCACATCAATAAATAGATGAATGAACAGATGAACACATCAATAAATAGATGAATGAACAGATGAACGCATCAATAAATAGATGAATGAACAGATGAACACATCAATAAATAGATGAATGAACAGATGAATCACACATCAATAAATAGATGAATGAACAGATGAACATATCAATAAATAGATGAATGAACAGATGAACATATCAATAAATGGATGAATGAACAGATGAACATATCAATAAATGGATGAATGAACAGATGAACACATCAATAAATAGATGAATGAACAGATGAACACATCAATAAATAGATGAATGAACAGATGAACGCATCAATAAATAGATGAATGAACAGATGAACACATCAATAAATAGATGAATGAACAGATGAACACATCAATAAATAGATGAATGAACAGATGAACATATCAATAAATAAGTGAATGAACACATCAATAAATAGATGAATGAACACATGAACACATCAATAAATAGATGAATGAACAGATGAACACATCAATAAATAGGTGAATGAACACATCAATAAATAGATGAATGAACAGATGAACACATCAATAAATAGATAAATGAATGAATGAACGCATCAATAAATAGATGAATGAACAGATGAACACATCAATAAATAGATGAATGAACAGATGAACACATCAATAAATAGATTAATGAACATATGAACGCATCAATAAATAGATGAATGAAAGATGAACATATCAATAAATAGATGAATGAACAGATGAACGCATCAATAAATAGATGATTGAACAGATGAACACATCAATAAATATATGAATGAACACATCAATAAATAGATGAATGAACAGATGAACATATCAATAAATGGATGAATGAACAGATGAACACATCAATAAATGGATGAATGAACAGATGAACACATCAATAAATATATGAATGAACAGATGAACACATCAATAAATGGATGAATGAACAGATGAACACATCAATAAATAGATGAATGAACAGATGAATGCATCAATAAATAGATGAATGAATAAAGATCTGGGACAGAAATAGTTTGTTCTATTATTAAAATGTCAGAGTAGATCATGTATAACTTCTCATCACCAGGTGGACTTGACGTGACGTGTTTTAGGTGAACAGAGGTGTTTGAAAGTTTGTGGACTCTTTATAATTCTATTTATTTCTGCATCAACATGACCTAAAACATCTTTTTATTTATTTTTATGTATTTATTATATTTAGATAGGGTTTTTTGGGCGTCCCCAGTGCCCGGACCTTGGTGCCTAGGCCTGGGGCTACGTCGGTGCAGCGGGTTCCGGCGGGGGTCTGTGAGTTTGTCGCTGTTGGCCCCGGGGGGTCATTGTGTGTGGCTCGTCTCTGGTTTGCTCCCACAGCTGCCTCCTCACTAAACAGATGTGTCCTGGTTAATAATTAATAATAATAGTTATATTAATGATGTGGTGAAGCAGAGCACTGACCCGCTGCACATGAAGCTTGTTATAAGTAGAACGTGTTCAAATGTGTTGTGCACAGGAGGACACACACTGTGTGTTTGGTGTTTGAGTCAAGTAGAAAGTGAGTGAGGTGAAAGTCCTGCCTGGTGGAACCAGAACCACTACATGAGGCTGATTTCACGTTTCAGAAGAAGTTCATTTTGTTTCCACAGGACATTTCGGCTAATTGACCCTTTGTTGAAGTCGTTTCAGTTTTCCTACCTGATCAGGAAGTCTCTGAGTTGGGCGAACTCGCAGTGGTTTGGATTTTCAACTGGAACAAACAAAACAAACCGATCAATCCAAAAATGTCCACCATCTCCACAACGAGGGCACGAACCTCCACGACACTCACCCTCGATGATTCCCCAGGGTGTCTTCCTCCCCAGAACTCGTTTGCCGTTCACCTGATGTTCTTTGTCACTCCCCACCACGGCGAAGGGCATGGCTTCCTGCAGACACATTCAAACACGATCAGCTGCTCGGCTCGGTGCCCTGAGGAACGCCAGCGAGGGCCGCTTGGAAAGAAAACCATCTGACTTATGAAAGAAAGAACATTACTCTGATCTTGTCGTTGTCGCTCTTGTCCTCCATGTCGTCATCAAACTCTTTCTGGGGGTAAAACTCGATCCCATTTGTCTCCAGCTCCTTTTTAACCTACAACAGAAACAAAACAAAACTTCAAGAATCAAAAACAGACGCCACGATGCAACATGAAGAGAGCTGCTGTGTCTGCAGCTCATTCTAATATTCAGCTGCTGTCAGCATCAAACAGGACTCATAAAGCAGCTTTAAAGAAATACTTGGAACATTTTGAAGTGTCTTTATGTACATTTATATATATATATATACACACATATATATATATACACACATATATATATATACACACACATATATATACACACATATATATATATATACACACATATATATATATACACACATATATATATATATACACACATATATACTTGTATATATATACACACATATATATATATATATATACA
>JBBPBX010001985.1:68367-88557 GCA_038048925.1 Garcialebias charrua | reverse complement strand
ACAAACCAAAATAAATGCCTGTTGAGTTTTCCTTGAGACTTCCGTGTTAATATAAAATCTGAAGCTCTGAAAAACTATCAGATTGTAAAATTCCTCTTTTATACCCAAAAAGTAATTTTCATGGTTTACAATTTACATCATTTGAAAATGTGGCAGAGAGAGTGAAAAAAATCACAACATGCGATGGTGCAAGAATCTTATACAAAGAAAGCTTTATGAACTAGGGATGCTCCGATCAGGTTTTTTTTCCCCCCCTTCTGCCTTTCACCGATATTGATCAGATATTGATCACGTATGGTGCTGAATCCGATCACAGATATATATCACCAATACCGATCACATGGATTGGCTGTAAAAAAAAAAAAAAATGTATTTAGTTGAGTGCTACTTGTGATCTGGAAAATAGGAACCATAAAATCACCTTAATTTGGACAAAAACATTTACTTTTTCCAAGACTATCCATCAATCGAAATCTGTACAGTATATATAAACAATGCATATACAAACCAGATTCCAAAAAAGTTGAAACAAATCTGATGAGTGTTGTAAGAAGGGGGGATGCCACACAGTGGTAAAATGGACTTGTCCCCAACTTTTTTGGGGGGGGGGATTTGTTGACGCCATGAAATTTTGAAACATATTTTTCCGTTAAAATGATACATTCTCTCAGTTTAAACTTTTGATCTGTGATTTGTGTTCTGTTCTGAATAAAATATTAGATGTTGGCACCTCCACATCATTGCATTCAGTTTTTATTCACAATTTGTTTAGTGTCCCAACTTTTATGGAATCCGGTTTGTATAAACTTGCAGGCACAATGCAGCAATTCAGTTAAAAGGACAACTGAATAGCAGGTACATGTTAACAGATCAGTGCAGAAAGTCAAATAAATCTCAAAACACTAAATATATATAAAGGTGATCAGCACTGAAAGGCATTGATCGGTATTGGCCGATCACATACTTAACGAAAATAGGCCGATCGATCGAAACCTAACTTTATCCTTATGTCTCAAGATTACAGAACTATTAAATCCAAGACTCCAATCAAAACAAAAACCTATTTTCTTCACTCGTTTAGACTAACGAGTCAATGATGAATTTTCATCACGTTTTGTCCTCCCTTCACTGGCTCCCTGTACATGTCAGAATTGATTTTAAATTAAAGGTGGGGTGACATGATTTTTTTTACTATGCATAAAATTGCTCAATATATATATATTATCATTTAAATGTTCGTTTTTGCAAACAAAATGATAAATCACTTTAATTTTGCTTTAAAAGTGATTTTGAACTTCAAGCCGTGTTTAATCATGGGAAATCCGATTACACACGAACGCACCATCTGTGACGTAGTGTGAGGCAGAGCTCTGGGCTTGTCACAGTGCGCGCGTGTGAGCAGCTCCACATGAAGGTAAGTCTGATACAGCATCAGACCTAAATTAGATCCTGTTGTTTCTTGTTCCATCACCCAAACTATTTTCTGCTTCCCAAAATGAAGACAAATAGCTCAAATCTTCACATAGATTGATAAATTCGTCGGGTTTTAAATTGTCCGCTTTTAAAGAGACTAGAGTTCTCGAGACCTCTGCCTCACACCAAGTCACGGTCGGTGCGTTCGCGTGTAATCGGATTTCCCAAGATTAAACATTGCTTGAAAATCACTTTTAAAGCAAAACTTAAGTGATTTATCATTTTGTTTGCAAAAACGAACATATTTAAATGATAAAATATTTATATTTTGAGCAATTTTATGCATAGTAAAAAAATCATGTCACCCCACCTTCAAAGTGCATAAAAGCCTTGCCTCATACCTCTCTGACCTGCTTCAACCATGTTCCTTCTCAGGCGATGGGATCATCTGATCGGCTGCTTTTGATTGGACCAAAACCAAAACCAGGCTGAAGCTCAGATGAAGCTTTTTCAGTCACTGACCCTAAACTCTGGAACAATCTGCTCCTAAACATTAGACAGACCACTTAGTTTCTAAATCGGGGCTGCCCCCCGCCTGTGGAACTCCCTGATGACCTGAGAGCTCCACAGTCACTGGTTGACTTTAAAAGCAGCATAGACTTTTCTTTTTTCTTTTTAAGCAAGCCTATTCTGCCTCCACATGATTTTATCTTTGATCTTAGCTGATATCATTATTGATTTTACTTGATTTTATCACTTGTTTTATTTTATTTATTTTTTTAAGCAAGCCTAATCTGCATCCACATGATTTTATCTTTGATCTTAGTCGATATTATTGATTTTATCACTCGTTTTATTTTAATCTTTGCTTTGTTACACTTTGTAGCACTTTGAGATTTTTATTAATGAAAAGTGCATTATAAATGGAATTCATTATTATCATTATTACGCATTATTAAATCAGTTTTAAAAACACCTGTATCCACTGACGTTTAACAGTCAATTACCATTTCAGCGCTTCTCATTTTTGATGCTTTTAAAGGGGACCACACATGCAAAATTCACTTTTTAATGTTTTTTTACTAAACTTTGGGTATTTACTTCATAAAAAAACAGTCCTTGTGCCAAAAAAATGCACCCAGTGGTTTATTTACTCTAAGTAGATTTATTTATTTTTGATAAATACACCAGGATTCACACTTCCTGCATTTATTGACGTCACAAGCCGCCAGCCAATCAGATCAAACCTGAGTCCAGCCCCTCACCTAGCAACCCCTGGTTAGGCTCAACCCACTTCTGTATTAAACACATGACTGTTGTTTTTCATGATTTCATCTCATCTTTTGTTTATATGTTCTTAATTTCATGTGTACAGCACTTTGTTGCAGCTGTGTTTTTTTAAATGGCTTTATAAATAAAGTATAATTGTTATTTTTATGTTTTAGTTCAATTTTTAGTGTATTTGCGATCGCTGCCAACGCGCAGCCGGCAAAAATTAAACGAGCGGACCACAGGCGGAAGGACCGGGTTCGACGGGACCCTCTTCCGGCGCGATGGAGCGGAGCTTCAACTGTACAGCCTTGCAGCAGCCTCGCAGCAGGCTCGCAGCAAGAGGACCTTCTCCTTACAGATTAATTTACGGGAGACACTTGGTGAACTTTGTGTTGTCTTCACTGGAACAGCGATAACTCCCAAAATCTCATCGCGTGCAACGAGCGGAGCTGGCGAAAACCGGAAGAGGAACAAGCTAACATTAGCTTCGGATTCGGGTGGTCTAATGCTAAAAGGAGCAGCAAACTGCGGCGCGCTCAGACGGGTTTCGGTAAGTTATCTTAAGCTAACACTAACAGTAAGTCAAATGAGTAATAAAAAAAGAGCTAATTTTAAAACAACAACACATTACAAACTATCCACACTTGGACTAAGCCCCTCTATTTGTAACTGGGTCTTAGACTTCTTAACAGACAGACCACAGTCCGTGAAGATCCACAACTTCTCCTCCTCCACCATCACCCTCAGCACTGGCTCTCCTCAGGGATGTGTGCTGAGCCCTCTTCTGTTCACTCTGCTCACATATGATTGTATAGCCACACATCCAGGCTGTCATATTGTTAAGTTTGCAGATGATACAGCTGTGGTGGGATGCATCACAGATAATGATGAATCCAGCTACAGACAGGAGGTGGAACATCTGGAGAGCTGGTGCAAAGAGAACAACCTTCACATGAATGTGAAGAAGACGAAGGAGATGATTGTGGACTTCAGAAGGAACAAACACACCCACACCCCACTGTATATAGGTGGATCTGCGGTGGAGGTGGTCTCCAGCTACAAATACCTGGGTGTACACTTGAATGATAACCTCAGCTGGAGCAATAACACCACCAGCCTGATCAAGAAAGGTCATCAGAGACTCTACTTCCTCAGACGGCTGAGACGAGCCGGTCTGAGAAGCCCAGTCCTCACCTCGTTCTACAGGTGTGCAGTGGAGAGCGTCCTGTGCTCCAGCATCAACGTGTGGCATGGAGGCTGCACAGTTGCAGAGAGGAAAGCTCTGCAGAGAGTGGTGAAGGCTGCACAGAAGTCTGTGGGAGTCAGTCTCCCCACCATCACAGACATTTACACCTCCAGATGCAGAAAAAGAGCCACCTGCATCATGAAAGACCTCACTCACCCAGCACACTCACTCTTTGCACCACTCCCCTCGGGACGGAGGTTGAGGAGCATCAAATGTAGAACCACTAGACTGAGAAACAGCTTCTACCCTGAGGCTGTCAGACTCATGAATAAATAAATAATAAGAATAAACACTGCAAAATGTCACATCATACTGATACTGTACTGATCTGTTTCTTGTTGCTGCGTTCATCTGTGACCATCTGCTCATGTTCGTGCTGCTGTTTATAATGATGTTTTTCTACTACATTAGGGCTTAGTGTATTACTAGCTGATGTGATGTCTCTCTTAGTTAATCCTAGATGTTATTATTGTATTTCTCTTGCATTTGTTGTTGGATGTAACTGGGACCCTGTGTACATAATCTCGTTTTCAACACATGTACTACATGCGGTGCAAATGACAATAAATTCTCTCTGACTCTGACTCTCTGACTCTGACATTACAGATACTGGCTGTTACAGAGGGCGTAAACAGATCGTTGAAGGGCGTGGACTTCAAGAAACCGGTCGTTCAAAACGAAAGTTAAAAATGGCAGAATTAAAAAGGGTATAATTGATTATCTAATAATTATTTTGTGCATTAAATTGAAGGAATAGGGTCTGGATATCCCACAGAAATACCATAAAAATTTAAAAAATACATCTGAGGTCCCCTTTAATTACATCTTTTTACTGCCTTCATCTTATTGTTAAGACTTTGATCACAACTGTTTTTAATGAGCTTTATGAAGAAATGTGACTTTTTCAGATTAGTAGAAGTGGAGACCTGAACCAAAAGACAAAGCTCAAATCTCATGTGAAAAAGGAGCTAGTTGAGGTGGTTTGGGCACGGAGAAGAGGATTTCTGGACTCTTCCCAGGTGTAGGTGATCCAGGACGTTGATGGATCCCCTCAAACATNCAAGGGCCATACTTGGTCCTTGAGTTTTATTTTTTGTGCATCACAGCAGAGCAGGAGTGGAGGAACACATCTAAAGCACTAAACACCAAAGCAAAGCAAGAATGGAGCTCTTAACGCCTGCCTGTAGATTTTTAATCAGCAGTGTGGAAAGGTTTGCGTACAGAAAGCCAGAAGGGTCAGATTTCCTCTGGCTTCAACTGAACGCCCAATAAAACCCTCACCTGGTGTTTATTAAGGAATCCTACACACGAACCGAACATTAGCTCTCACCTAGCTTAAAGGTTAGCGTTGAGTTTTAAGACTTTATAGATTTAGTCCAGCGGTCTGCAACAAATTGTGGAAAAATTGATTAAGTTAAAAAAAAGAGTAAGGCGCAGGTTGCAGACCCCTGGTTTCAGTGTTAATTTTGTTGACTAATTATTTTCGTCGACTAAATGTTTTCATTGATTTGTCGACTAAAATTAGACTAAAACAAAAAAAATTCTGATGACTAAGTAATGACTAAAACTAAATGATGTTTTAGTCACATGACTAAGACTAAAACTAAATTAAAAATAGCTGTCAAAATTAACACTGGATTCAAGTACTGCTTGTAGTTTTACTGTTAAAAGCAAGGTTAGACAAATAATGTTTGAAAAAAGTTTTATTTGTTGTTGTATGTATTGCATATTAATATTAATATTATGGTTAAAACATTGTTTTGTTTTAGTAACTACAGAGAATTGATGAAAAGTTTTTACTATGTATAACTTAGTCGACTTAATTGACTGTAGATTTAGTCGACTAAATGTTTTCATTGATTTGTCAACTAAAATTAGACTAAAACAAAAAAAAATTTCTGATGACTAAGTAATGACTAAAACTAAATGATGTTTTAGTCACATGACTAAGACTAAAACTAAATTAAAAGTAGCTGTCAAAATTAACACTGCCTGGTTTAGGCTAAAAGGACAAAACACAAATTTAAAGATCCAGTTCAGTGTTGGAATTGGTTCATTTGTTTTGATGCACGGTCATCGGGGAGTAGACAGCACATCCGTTAAGTTTTAGTGAAATAACCATCTGACAAACCTCACTGCTCTGTGCACATCAGGGCAGGTGGTTTGTTTTTCTGTACCTGCTTTACGGAGAGTTTTTTGGAATAATTCAAAAGAAGCCTAGATTTTGGCACGTTTATTTTTCCTGGTGAATTTACACGGAATACCAGTTTGTCTGAGTGCAGCTGCACCGCTTGTGTTTATGTTCTGTTGGAGACCAAAAGACGTATCCATTTGACTCCAACACAATCAGCTATGGTAATTAGGTTGGACACTTTAAAAGACTTGGGAACTTTACAAAATCCAAATAATTTAAGGTTTAGTTTGTGAATCTTTTTTTATACATCATGTTACCAGAATAACATCATACTTGAGGAATCTAAATGCATCATTTTGTATAGATGAGGTTACTTCATCCGTTTTTGTTGCTAAATGAAGCAAACGAGAAAATATTTACTTCTCGTTTTGTTTAAGTTGATGCCACAACTTCTGCAGACTGATTCAATTAAACTGATTAAATTGAAGCAGCTCTGATTAATTTTTTTTCTTTTCATAAATCACAAAACAGTCGACTTGTTTAACTCCTGAGTCCACCCTTATTTCAGAAGAGCCACTACAGACTCCTTAAAAGTATTTTATTAAATTAATTAAAAATACGTTTAATAGCAGGATAAACACCGGTGCCATCAATAAATCAACTAATATTCTTTGTACCATTTAAACATTTAGTGGATCTAATAATTTTATTTTACTTGTACATTTCATTAGGGATGCACGATATTATCGGCCGATATTGGCGATAAAGTTAAATATCGGACATTCCATCAAAATAACTCACTGATATAAAACACACCGTATACAAACTTTGGTAAGCCAAGTACCTCATTAATATTCACTTTTACCCATTAATGATACTCTGGATTTGGTGATTACAGACACTGTACTCATCAATAACTTATCTGTATATGACCTGGGTGTCTCAGATCACAGGGTCATCTCCCTGGAAGTGCCTTCATCTTCGCCTGCTTCAAACCCAAAACGACCCATCCAGTTCCGTGACCTTAAAAACATTTCCCTTGATGTTCTGTCTGCTGATCTTCACACCCTGACCGCTGTCAATCATCCTTCTGCAGATGACTCTGTGGATTACTACAACCAATCTCTTCGGGAGCTCCTGGACCTACACGCCCCCTTGAAGACAAGACTGGTGTCTTTCTCGCGTTCAGCCCCTTGGTACACTGATGAGCTGCGCAAGATGAAGGCAACTGGCCGTGCTATTGAGAGACGTGTAAAATCATCTGGTCTCTCTGTGCATAAGCAGGCATATAAAGAACATCAGAAAGCGTACGCCTATTCTCTTAAAGAAGCACGCTCCAAATATTATTCTAACATCATCAACACCTGCCCTGGAAACTCTAAACAGCTCTTCTCCACAATCACTCGTCTGCTTAATCCCATTAAGCAAACTCTTGAGGACTCTGCTCAAAAATGCGACCTGTTTCTTTCATCTTTTAAAACCAAAGTTGACACTATCAGATCTCAGCTCCACAACCTCCCCGTTCTCAGTGTGCCACCCACCCGTCTGCATTCTGGGACCCTAAACAGCTTTGACGAAGTTGTTCAGAGTGAGGTGGAGGCCATCATCAAGAAAATGAAGCCTTCATCCTGCGCCCTGGATCCTTTCCCCTCGTCTCTCATAATAAATCAGTCTCTACAATCTGGTCATGTTCCACTGCCTCTAAAAACCGCCATCATTAGGCCTCTTCTGAAAAAATCTAATTTGGATCCCGACATTTTTTCTAATTACCGCCCAATTTCACACCTCCCTTTTCTGTCTAAAGTGCTGGAAAAAGCTGTTGCTGCTCAGCTGCAGGATCACCTACAACAACACTCCCTGTATGAGAAGTTCCAGTCTGGATTCAGGGCAGCTCACAGTACAGAGACTGCATTGCTGAGAGTTACCAATGATGTCCTCTTGGCTGCTGACACTGGCTCTCCCTCCATCCTTGTCCTCCTTGACCTCACTGCAGCCTTCGACACTGTGGACCATAGTATCCTCCTCCACCGTCTTCATGTGGAGGTCGGTCTCTGCGACACCGTCCTGGACTGGTTCAAATCTTTCCTCTCCAACAGGCTGGAATGTGTTAGTCTTGGCAACGCCACGTCCCAGACAGTCTGTGTCTCCTGTGGTGTCCCTCAGGGGTCGGTTCTGGGGCCCCTGCTGTTTTCCCTTTACATGCTGCCTTTAGGTCAAATTATTAATCAGTTCAACATTTCTTTTCACTGTTATGCCGACGATACACAGCTCTACATCAGGACTGGAGCATCCTCATCTTCCACCTTGTCATCTCCATCTTCACTCACTGCCCTCTCTGCCTGCCTGGAGGCAATTAGGGAATGGATGAATCAGAACTTTCTTCAATTAAACTGCTCCAAGACTGAGGCCATACTGATTGGCACCCCTCACCAGGTACAAACATCTCCTATAACAACACTTTCCTTTTCTGGACAAGACATCCCCCTCTCCACCTCTGTTACTAATCTTGGAATAAAAATGGACTCCAATCTTACATTTGAAAATCACATTAAGCATCTGTTTAAAACTTGCTTCTTCCATCTTCGAAACATCTCCAGACTTCGCCCATCCCTAACTTTTTCCGATGCTGAGAAGCTCGTCCATGCTTTTGTCTCCTCCAGGCTCGACTACTGCAACTCCCTGTTTATTGGAATCCCTGGCAAAAACCTTCAGAAACTTCAATATACAGCAAACCCCCTACTTACGACTCCATCGACCTACGAACAACGGGACCTACGAACGTATCATATTTAATAAAAATATGAAATTACTGTATTAAAAAAAAAAAAAAAATTTTTTGTGTTTAAATGTTCTTAATTTCATGTGTACATCACTTTGTTGCAGCTGTGGTTGTTTTAAAGGCTTTATAAATAATAATTATGATAAAAATGATCATTTCTGATCATTTTTGAGCAATCTTGGGCAGCAGGAAGTAGGTCTTCAGTTTACACGGTCACAAATTAATGTAGAACACCGGACGCCATTTTAGGTTCAGTCACGGGGGTCTCCGGTCACAAATTAATGTAGAACACCGGACGCCATTTTAGGTTAGCTGCCGGGAGCCGGCCTTTGAAGACTGGTGACCAGGATCGCATCATATGGATTAATTACTAGCTGGAATCGCTCTGTGAGCTCTGTGGACGTCTCAGGCTGGAGCAGCAGCTGCAGATTGATCGCCGATCGCGCCGCACCGCCGCTCCAACACCAGCCCATGGCCTGGCTAGCAGAAGCTAGCCAGCTAGCTAACACAGGCCTTGAGCAACTGCGGTGGTTCACTCGCCGGCTGCCGCGCTGCTCGGCCCGACAACAATCATGGCAACGCATGGCAACCTAAGATGTCGGCTTTGACCATCTCAAAGTAAGAAAATATATTTTTATTTATTCTGTAAATGTGAATAGCAATGTTTAACATTACAGTACACTACTGTACATGCTTAAATGTGTGCGCGCGCTCCGTTAGCGGTATTTCCACGACCTACGAACGGAATAAGGACCTACGAACTGGACGCTATTTTCACCCCCTAGCTACGGCAGAATCGAGCTGCGAACAGTTCTTATCTCCCTAACTCGTACGTAACTAGGGGGTCACCTGTATTCAAAACAGTGCAGCAAGGATCTTGTTGAGAGTTCGTAAATTTGAACATATTACGCCCATTCTCCATAACCTTCATTGGCTTCCTGTCGCCTACAGAATTCAGTACAAAACTGCTCTCATTACACATCAATGCTTACATGGAGCTTCACCAGATTATCTGAAGGATATTCTTATTCCATACTCATCCACCCGTTCGCTGCGGTCACAGAACAGTAATCTCCTTCACATTCCGAGAACCAAATTAAGGACCATGGGAGACCGGGCTTTCAGTGTGGCTGCCCCCCGCCTGTGGAACTCTCTTCCTGACTGTCTGAGAGCCCCACAGTCTGTGGTTGACTTTAAGAGCGGCTTGAAGACCTTTCTTTTCAACCGAGCATACTCTACCTCCTCATGATTCTACTTTTGATCTTAGCTGATACTGTTATTGATTTTAATTGTTTTATTATTTGTTTTATTGACATTTAATTCTGTTGCACCTTGTAGCACTTTGAGATTTTCATTAATGAAAAGTGCGTTATAAATTGAATTCATTATTATTATTATTATTGTTAATGAGACACTTGGCTTGCCTTAATGCTCCAGAGCCCTCTAGCGGCTGCAATCGGTAAAGTTTAGTATGTTTCATGAAACAATCAAATTTCAGCCAAACATTAAGTTATAAATATGGGGGAAAAAATCTTATATAAAAACATATGACATAAAAACATGTTGCATATGGTTTACATATGAAAAAACAGTCTGTTCGGTGTATAAGTGGCAGGGCTTACAAATTTATGCAAAACGGTGCGATTTGTACGGTGAAAAATATGGTAAAGTTCATGAATAAATGTGACAAACATAATCCAAGTTGAAGTGTTACATCATTTTCAGCCCCTTTTTGTCATCTGCATTTGGTAACAGGTCAACCTGATAGTCTATGCAGAATAATGTTGTTTAATTACAAAGCAGAGAAAACTACGGTATGTACGGTAGTCTCTGCAAGTACCGGTAGGATTACAAAGCAGAGAAAACTACGGTATGTACGGTAGTCTCTGCAAGTACCGGTAGGTCTAGGGAAAAAATATCGGCCATCGTCAAAAATCCAATATTGTGCATCCCTACATTTTATATTTGAAGCTAGCAATGTGGTTTTATTTTTAAAATCACTGTGTTGGGTTCATATTTACATTCTGCTGAGTGTTTTTGTTTGTTCACGGATTACAATGCTGTAAGTGAGCACAACATCTTTTACCAAAGAGGAACATGTGAACTTCTCTGGACTTTAATTCGGACACATCTTTGTTAACTACAGTACTGGCTTGAAATGTACAATTTAAAAGAAGGTAAAGATGGACACAGATCAGTTTTTATTTTCCATCTGCTGTAGTTTACCAGTTAAATTGTTTAACTTGGAGGAACAAAGCTCAGCAAACAGATGATTGACCCAATTCACTTGTGAGAAACGTGTCAAGACGTGAAAAAATAAATAAAATAAAGGACAGAAACGAGCAACAGAAAGAACATTTAAAGCAAACGTCTGATCTGATGGAAAGAACACCAAGGGGTTGGAAAGAACAGAAAACAGTTTCTGCACTGGACACACAACACATGCAGGTGCATCTGCAAGCAAAGAGCATGATGTACCTAAAGAGATGCTCTACAAGAAATCCTTGAGAGAGAGGTGTGCAAACGGGTCCTGTCCAGGGGCTCGGAGAGGACTCTGGCTGGAAGGACTAGAGGCTGCAGAGGGCTAACAGGAAGTGGGAGGACCAGAGGAGAAGTCAGAGTCAGTTCAGAGACTGAAGGAGGGATGAGATTAGTTTGGAGAAGCTGTGATGTGTGAAAGATGGGTTAATTAAAAAAAAGGAGGAGCTGCTCGGACACACGATGATCCAGTTTTGGTTGTCGTCACTTTCAGCTCCAGAGAGTGAAGTTGTTAAAACTGTCATCTTCAGCAGAGTTCACGCCCACCACAAAGCTTACAGGGACCAACTACGGTACGCCACGCAGCACCAGACGCCATTTACTCCTGAGAACTCCAACTGCACCCACCTGAGCGCTGGACACGGAGCCGAAGGGGTTGGGAGGCCTCATGGCGGGCTGGCTGTACATCATGGTGGGGGGGTTCATCATCCCCATGGAGCCCATCTGTGGAGGCTGCAGAGGGTTGAAGGTCAAACGATTTAGCACGCCGTTAAAAACATTAGCCATGTCTGATGGCTGCTGCGGTGCTGGGAAATCCCTTCATATAATGTTTGGCGTCATTATGAAGCTTGGGAATTCCTCTTTTTAAATATGAGGCTCCAGTTCTCAGTGGCGTCTGTCCAGATTAAATAAAGAATCCAGTTTTTAAACCGGTGAACAAAACTAGCTCGTTGCTGTCCAGGAGATAAATCGACAAATTTCAACAAACTTAATTATTTTGAAGCTTCATAGACTGAGAAGTTAAAATAACTCCACACGGAGAAAACGCTGGGTCGTACCGACACAGAGCTGCTTCTCTTGTCCTTAAACTTCAGCACCAATTCAACCTTCCATGTTTTACTTAAAGACAACGCAGACTCAAGGTCCGGTGCACTGAACAAGCTTTTTGACACGTCAACAAGTTTAAATGTTTAACGTTTTCTCGGTTTCAGATCATTGGATCATAAAACCCGTTAAACTCGTACATAAAGCCTCGTCGTGGTACTTACCATGGGATATCCCATCATGCCCGTGGGCGTGGTGGCAGGGAAGGCCATGATTGACGATGGCTGAAGAGACAGGAAAAAAAAAAACTTCAGAGTGGAGGTTTGTGCGTGAATTATTTGAAGCGCTGCGACAGCGCACGTTTCTGTAGTTTATCTTTAAACTGAGGCAAAACATCCTGAGTGTTTTCATCCCAGTCTCATTGAAATGAGAAATGTTTTAAAAACAGACAGGATCCTCTTTGAATGAGCACTTTTCTGTCGAAACGGAGGGAAAAAAACAACTTCAACGATTAAAAAAGTAAATAAAAAACAACGATAAGTCTTTTGTCTGTGAGGACGATCGTATAGGGACGACTTGAACGAAGACATAAACCCGACTGAAGCTAAAGTTAACATTTAGGAGCTTTTTCATTTTTAATTTTCTGCTTCAAAGTAAACTCAAACACGTCGGTTGACTGATCTAGTGAGTGAGCTGTGAGGTTCAGGCTGGACTTCAGTGAGGTACTTGTTTACACATAAACAAAAAACAAACCTCAGGTTGCTGCTGGTTCGTTCTATGTTCTAATCTCTGCAGCTGAAAAACGTCGTTTTGTTCAAGAATTTACATAAATTACAAATGTTTGAAACACGCGAGTTGTAGTTTCACGTCCGCCGCAGATATGAGCGCAGCGCTGGGATGTGTGCGTCACCATGGAGACGGGGTTCCAGGTCGAGTTAGGCGCCGCCTTGGGCTGCCAGTTGGTGCCGCCGGTCATCCTCCTCTCCCCCGGCTGGCTCCAGTTGATGTCACTGAGGATGAACAGTTCAGGTTAGACGCAGCGGCAGCTGAAACATCACGACGGACACGACACTTACTTCTTCATGGTGCCGTTGCCGATGCCGAGGTCTGAAAAGTAAAAAATATAAGAGAAACAAGCAGCCGCCGTTAGCCAGAGAGAACCCGAGCCTTAATGAAAAGGTCAATAGGAGCGGCCGGAGCGCTACACTCACTGCCGACGAGGTTGGCCAAAGACGAGTCGAGGTCGTCCGACACCAGCTTCTCTGGCAGCTGACTGGACGACTGGTTTGAGCCGGCGAGGGTCGGTTTCAGGATGCCTACGGCGAGATCTGACGGGAGAAAACAGAACAATCACACGCCTGACTGAGATTTAAGCTCATTTCAGCTCCTTCCACTTCCTTCTGGTAGTTTAAGCTTTCTTCTGCATTTTCTGCTAAATTTCAGCCTTTTTATTTTGTTGCCAATCCAAGCTTTTTTTAAGCCAATTTCCTAATTTTGTGCTCATTTCTGTCTATTTAAAACTAATTCAGCAAATATGTGTTTTTTCTGCCAACTTAGGCTTTTTCTTTCATTTCAGTTGTATTTTAGCTGTTTTTCAACAAGTTCTTCAGCAATAAGCATTCAAACTCCATTTTTGCAGAAAATGCAGTTTCTCTAGTTTCTTTTGAACTTGACCATTTTTCTCTGCTCCTGCCATAGCGCAGAATCCCTTCATATAATAAATGGCACCGTTTTGAAGCTTGGACATTTCCCCTTTGAAATACACGGCAGGTACTTTCAATGACATCACTTCAAACCAGGAAATTTTGAGTTTTCAAACCAGTGCTCTTCTAAACGAGAACTAGACCGTTACCTGGATGGGTAAAATGTCACCGTATTCCAACAAAGTAAGAATGATTTGGCAGATTTGGATAACCTGAGGCCATAAACAGAACCAGAAGAGCCATGGAAGGGGCTCTAAATGCTCCCCCCGTCACTTCTGACTGGTCTAAGGGCTCAAGTTGAACTGGACGTCAGAACTCTATAAAATCCTGACACATGTTTAGTTTTTCCATAAATGACCAAAACTAATCTTTTCAGGCCGTCCAGGTGGTTTCAGGCCGTCCAGGTGGTTTCAGGCCGTCCAGGTGGTTTCAGGCCGTCCAGGTGGTTTCAGACAGTTTACAGCCGGCCACAAACAAAACATTTCTTGAAAGAAATGCGTATCACTCACCGCCTTGCACGTCAAAGATTTAAACTAAGATACCGGTGAACAGTCAGTGCTCAGAGTTTGTCGAGGACGATTTTCAAATCAGAGCTCAAAGTCCGTAAAACTGACTGAGCTATAGCTTTTTTTTTTTTTGTCTACTAAAACATGTTGCAGGCATCTTGAATCCATTTGACTTCAAAAGTTCATCGGTTGCAGATGATTTGTTTAATTAAAATCACAAGATATTTTGCGAACAGGATACAGGAACAGCGGATGTAAAAGTTTTGTTTGAAGACCTTGTTTGATCAGCTAGTCGCTCCACATCTGTAAAACTGACGGACTGAGCCATTTACAGTATATGCATTTACATGATCGTCCTTTTCCCGTCAGGAGACCATCAAAAGGGTTTCTACTCTTGTGTATCCACTCAACATCTTTCAAACCTGCTGCTCACGTGTTGCTCATTGACTTCTGCAAATTGAATCCTCACCATCAGAGTTGAGGCTGCTGCTACCGCCGCCGCCGGAGGCTTTGTTTCCAAAAACAGACTCGAAGTCCACCTGGAGTCCCCCGGCTGGTTGCTGCGCCTGTGGCGCCGAGTACCCTTGAGAAAGAGACAAAGGAGCTGCAGTTAGAGTGAGGAGGACTGGGCAGGAGCACCAAACAAAAACGAGAAGAAACGTGAAGAGCAGTGAAGCGGGGTCCCCTGGAGCACCTTCCATACTCTACCTCTGAATAGACCGGCTACAGCTGAGGGCTCAGCGGGGAAGGGAGCCTGGTGGTGCTGAGCAACCGACACCGGACCACAGAAGGAGTCTGACACCAGGCAGGAAGGCAAAGGGCAGGAAGAGAGGAATTCAGAGCTGAGTCAGAGAGACGGCAGAGAAACAAGCGCAGAAAAAAAAAAGCAGGAAGGAGGCGCTAACGAGCTGCTAGCTCTCAACTCATTTAGAGATTTATTCAAAAAGGAAGGAGTAAACACAAACAGCAACCAGGGAGGAGAGGACAGGAAAAGTTTAACATTTTGGGAATTTCTCCTCTTCTGCAACTTTAATCAAATCAACACGTTCATCTTCCTTCAGATCTGAAACAACATTTTTAAAGATTTTCTCTCAAACTAACACGTCCTTTCAAGCAAATGAATTATCTACTTTGAATGTTTTTTTAACCACTAGTTTGACTTCAAATTTCCATTTCCATCATTTTTTTCTAAAGCTGCGTAACATTTACCTAGATTGATCCATTTATATACACGAGAATAAACAGCTAAACTGTTTTGATTATTTAAATATATGGATTTAAAACAATAATTCTACCTTCCTGTAACTAAATCCAAATTTTATTTTTTTATATTCTACATACTGTATGTATTTAGTATATATTTTTATGTATACTTTGTTTTTATTATTTGTGCAAAAAAAAAAAGTACCATATTATAACCCAAAGTGATTTCTTTTATTACTTTAGAATTATTTTGACATTTTATTTTGTGAGCAGAACTTCAAATTAAAAGGTAAACTTTGCTGTTCCTAATATGACACACTTCTTTTTATCTTCCATGATTAACTCATGCAGATTGGCAAATATCTGCATATTTTGGTACGTTCTCCAAACTGGTCGCTTTTATTTTAATCTATAAAGGATTTGGAAAAATCACCTTAAATACAAAAACTGAAAGCTTAAAGACTCTTGTTTTGAAGGAAACCAACAGCGCTAGAGTCCCTGAATACACATGAGAATATAACAATACAAGTTTCTATATAAGAATTGAACAATGTGGAGTTACAATTTTTTTTTGTTTCATAGCTCTAAACAGATCTGTATTCAAACATTTCACTCTTTAGTGATGCTAAAATAACCAATTTTCAAATATCTAATGAAGATACTGAAGCATTCACCAAACCCCTAAAGTACATGTATGTACAAGTATGAACTAAAAGCTAAAAGATGATGCAGCTTTACTTAAGTTAAGCTTCAACAGTTTGGTTTCGGAGTGTTCCTAAAAGTTGAGGTGAGAAACTAAATCTACAAAGAAAATCATGCTTTTAATTCCCAAAGTGTAAAACTCTCCCTCCAGGAAGAGTTTAGTCCTACAACACAGATCACAGTAACGGCTCTGAGGGGATTTGGTGTTTGTTTTTAGGAAACGGGATGAGGTGGGAGCCTTCAAAGTACCTGAGATGGACGGCTCTATCCGCACTGTGCGTTTGTATTTGGTTGAAACTGAAGAGTTTGTGTCAGTAAAGGGATTGTAAAGATCTGGAGAATCAAAAATAGTGTAAGAACAGGTTGAAACTTAAAGCTCTACGTCATAGTTGCTCTACAACATCAAGACGTTCAACAGAAGACGATGAGCAAAAGCCAAAAAATAAAAATCCACAAAAACAGCATCTACAGGTGTGGTTTTGGTTTGTAAACAAGTTTAATGTCCGATACGTTAACTCAAATTAAGAGTCATCGTATTTGCTGATGATACCATTTTGTTTCTTTGGAAAAAAATATCTATTGAAGCAAACTTTGAATCTAGAATATGCTTCAAAAAAGGTTTTATTTTAATAAAATATTTTATGTCAATAAAATAAACTGACATTTTTGCACGATAAAATAAAATTATTTTCCTCTACCAACAGGAAATACTTGGGTCTCTTCTACAAGAAAAGTCCAAACCTAAATATTTAGTTCAACAGAAAAGTTCAGTAACTCTCCTTTAATTTATCCTCTACTCACTGGCCTCTTTATTAGATACAACTTGATGGATTCAAGCTTCCCAGTTAGGCCTGGCCTGTCACGATGACAAATTTTGCTGGACGATGAAGTGTCTCATAAATTATAGCACTAAACAATAATATTGTTTGAAATTTGACAATTACCGTAGTAATTATTGTCAAATTTAAGAGAAACTGTTTGATTTGTTTTGTGTCTAGTACCTTTTTTCGACCACCGGATGACAGTATAAGACTCTTTGAACTGAAGGATGGATAGTGAGGGAGCGAACAGCACGTCTCTAAGAAAAATGGGAGGGAGGCCCCTTGATGTGACAGGGGCTTTCTCCCTTTCCCGTTTTTCGCTTCTGAAAATGTCGGACGCTCGGTGTGGTTTGAGCTCTTTAGCATAGCATTTTTCACACAAAGCTTTTAATAAATTAAAATAAAAACATTAGTAAACTAGTTCTCAGCTTTTTGCAGAGAAAAACAACTTTACACGAAGGCACGAGTTTCAACCGTGAATTTTGGAGCTTCGACAAGATAGATGTTTTTTCCCGATGTCAGCCTGTTAGCTTAGCTTGTAGCTTAGTTTCTCAGCTTAGCTGCTTTTAACGATCCAAAAATTTGATTTTGGATCGTTAAAACATATTTTAAAGTGAAAAGAGAAAGGGAGGGGTCAGTAAAGTGCACCGGAGTTGAGCCTTTTGTCATCCACTGACACAAAGAAACGATAAAGCCAATCAATGAAAATGAGGTTGATAATTTTCATTTATCGTGTGATAAAAATAATTTGAATATAGTTTATTGCGACAGGCTTATTCCCAGCATTCCATGAAAACTCCAGAGTTATACAGGAAATATTTCTAACACGAAACGCTCAGAACTCAGATGTGTGGCGGGCCGAGTCGCGTTCAGAAAGAACAGAAGTTCGCTGTTCAGAACGGCTTTAATTATTTGTGGCAGAGACTCAAGTTCTTGTAAACTTTCCTCATAGACTCTGGTCCACAGTGACATGTTAGCATCACAGAGTTGCTGCAGGTTTGTCTGCGGCATGTCTATGATGTGAGGCTACTGCTCCAGCATGTCCAACTGGACTGAGATCTGGTGACCCCGGAGGCCGATCTGAACATTTTACAATTTATTGTTCAATCTGAGTCGACATGAACTACAAATCCAGTTTCCTGTTCTCAGCTGGCAGGAGCGACGCCTGGTGTGGTGTTGTGCTGCGTCTGGGCTGGACGTGTTGGGTCAGAGCTGGTTCTCTACAAACCTTTGGTTTGCACAGAGTGAGCTACTGTTGTCTTTCTGCAACCTTAAACCAGTCTGCCCAATCACCTCTGACACCAACAAGGCTTTTTTAAATCCACACAACACCCCCCTCCCCCCCCCTCTCCATCTTCTCTCTTTTTGTTGGACCATTCTCTTTAAACTCTTGAGATGGTTGTGTGTGAAAACATTCCAGCAGAGCAGTAGTTTGTGAAAAAGCAGCCAGTTTGGCACCAACAACCACTAATTCAGTCCCATAAATCATCCCTCCTTCATTCTGAGGCCTGGTTTGAACCTAAGCAGCTCATCTTCACCGAGTCTACAAGACTAAAAATGTGGAGTTGCTGCCATGTGATTGGCTGTGGTAAGATGTTGAGCAGGTGGAGCTAATAAAGCAGCCGGCGTGTGCACGAGTTCCAACATTCCACCCGTCAACAGGCTCCATGTTCTGTACATTTAGCTGCAAGTTTGATCTTCAAGATATGAGGTTTTTTTATACAAATTAATATTTTTTTATTTCCAAAAGTCTTCATTTGCCTGATTCCTCACTCATATCTTGTTCCAGGATACCAGTCTGGTGTCTGAAAGGGAAACCAGCTGCACACTTTCAGTTTAATATTCAACTCTGTCCACTGAGGTTAGTTGGAGGTTACACTCCAATCTCTCTCACAATTATTATTTTCCTTCCTGATCTCACCACCATATTCAATTACATTTCCAATTGGTCTTTTGATGCAGGTTTTTATAGCACAAATGTAAACAGTAAAAGCACAGATTGGTATTTGGACCAATTACCTGTCTCTGGTGCAGCTGTGACCACCGACAACAAGGCAGCTCCATCAAGTGGTTTCAGAAATAAACCTTAGCTGTGAGAAACTATCTTAAACAGAAATGTTTAGTGTGCTTAATCAAATATTTTGTTAGACCACTGTCTGGACTCAACGTTTTCTCAAACTAATTTCAGCTTCCAATTTGCATTTCAAGACTCATTTAATTTATCTAAACTCCTGAATTGTTGTTAATAGGAGGAAAACTTTAAGGAAATAAGCTGACTGGCTTATTTATGTGGTTGATTGGAGCTGTTCCAGCCTCCGTCACATTACACATCCAACGCTGTACTGTACTTAAAATAAAACGTTTACGATCACAAATGAGGCGGTTCATCCGCTGTGGCCTCTGCTGGCCTGACAACGAGCCATGTGGAGGGTGGAGGTTTGCTCTGCAGCAGAACACTGAATTAAGTCATCTGATCTAGACTTTATGAAACTCGTGCAGCTGCGCATTTAAAGAAGAGACATCAAGAATATCTAATGGCAGGAGAAAAACTGATTCAGAAAACTGACTGAGTTCAGACTCAGCAGGGCTGAGTATTCTGAAGGAAGGAAATAAGGAAGAAAGGAGGTGGAAGAAAAGAAAGAAGAGAGTGGGAAGAATAAGAAAGGCGATGGAAGAAAAGGAGAAGGAAGAAAGAAAAGAAAGGAGGCGGAAGAAAGCAAAAGAAAAAAAGAACAAAACAGCTAAAAAGAACAGATAAAGAAAAACGAAAGAACAGAAAAAAGGACAAAAAAAGACCAACGAAAAGAAAAAAAGATAAGAAGAAATATGAAAAAGAACGAAAGAGCGAAAAAAGAAGAATGAAAGAACAGGAAAGAAGAAAAACGAAAGAAGGAAAAAGACCAACGAAAGGAGGAAGAAAGAAGAAAAGAAGAAAGGACGAGGAATTAAATTAAATTTAGAGAATTAAAGAAAGAAAGAAGGAAAGAGAAAGAAAGAAGGAAGAAAGGAAAGAAGAAAGAAAGACAGAAAGGAGAAGAAAATAGAAGAAAAAAGAAGCAGAAGAAAGGAGGAGCTTGTCGAAGGAGAAGAAGAAAAAGAGAAGAAAGA